>CM070020.1:30102047-30359860 GCA_036247105.1 Cirrhinus mrigala
AAAAATGACATGTCACTGAATAGAGGTGGTTTTTCATGTCTTTCAATTCTGTTTGACGTCTTCCATGTACGTTTATATAAAATATGATGAACTATGATGTTCTTCCAGAAGGTCAGTCAACTGGCTTATACATCAATGGCTTATACATTTGTTTTTTTTGTTTTTTTTTTTTGTTTTGTTTTTTATAGGTTTTTGCATTTTTTTTTATTTGATAGGACAGTTGAGATCAGACAGAAAAGCATTGGGTGAAGAGATGGGGGTGGGATCAGCAAACAACCTTGAGACGGGAATCAAACTCGGGTCGCCGGCAGCACAGTTGCGCTATGTGTCAGCACACTAACCACTGGGCTATCGGTGCAGACTACTTTTGTCTGTGTGTTTTTTTTTTTTTTTTTTTTTTTTTTTAAAATGAATAGCTATAGTCAGTAGAGGCATGGATACATGTACTTAATTACATGTATTTGTTTGTTTGTTTGTTCGTTTGTTTACTGTGACATCCATCAAACTTGAACTTTGTCAGTATGTGTACTTTAACCAATAATTTAATAAAATTAACGTGTCCATGTGAGTTATTTATAAATAAATAAATAAATAGCAATAGGAGTCTTCAAGGATTTTGATTGATTGATTGATTGATTAATTTAGTGATTGATTGATTGATTGATTGATTGATTTAGTGATTGATTTAGTGATTGGGTAACACTTTACAATAAGGTTCATTAGTTAACATTAGTTTACATGAACTAAGAATGAACAATACATCTACACCATTCACTAATCTTAGTTAATGTGAATTTCAGCATTTACTAATGCATTATTAAAATCACAAGTTGTGTTTGTTAACATTAGATAATGCACTGTGAACTAACATGAATTAACAATGAACAACTGTATTTTTATTAACTAACATTAACAAATATTAATAAATAGTGTAATAAATGTTTTGTTCATAGTTTGTTCAAGTTAGTTAATACGTTAACTAATGTTAACAAATGACACCTTATTGTAAAGTGTTACCAGTGATTGTTTACTGTGATATCCATCTAACTGGAAAACTGTCGGTATGTATACTTTAACCAATAATTAAAATTAAATTGTCCATGTGAGTGTAGACATATAAAATAAAGTAAAATAAAATAAAATAAAATAAAATAGTCATGAGAGTCTTTAAGGATCCTGATTTATTTATTTATTTAGTAATTGTTTACTGTGACATCCATCTAACTGGAAAACTGTCGGTATGTATACTTTAACCAATATTAGAAATTAAATTGCCCATGTAAGTGTAGACAAAATTAAATTAAATTAAATTAAATTAAATTAAATTAAATTAAATTAAATTAAATTAAATAGTCATGATAGTCTTTAAGGATCCTGATTTATTTATTTATTTATTTATTTGCTTATTTATTTAGTAAATGTTTACTGTGACATCCATCTAACTGGAAAACTGTCAGTATGTATACTTTAACCAATACTACAAATTAAATTGTCCATGTGAGTGTAGACATCTTAAATAAAATAATAAAATAAAATAAAATAAAATAAAATAAAATAAAATAAAATAAAATAAATTGTCCATGGGAGTGAAGACATCTTAAATAAAATAAAATAAAATAAAATAAATTGTCCGCGTGAGTGTAGACATCTTAAATCAAATAAATAAAATAAAAGTAAATAAAATTAAATTAAATAAAATTAATTAATAAATAAATAGTCATGAGAGTCTTTAAGGATCCTGATTTATTTATTTACTTCTTATTTAGTAAAGGTTTACTGTGATATCCATCTAACTGGAAAACTGTCGGTATGTATACTTTAACCAATATTAGAAATTAAATTGTCCATGTGAGTGTAGACATCTTAAAATAAAATTAAATAAAATTAAATTAAATTAAATTAAATTTCAAGGATTCTGATTTGAATTAATTAATTAATTAATTAATTAATTTATTTATTTATGATAATGAACTGTGATGAACTTTATTCAGAAACTTAATTTTAGAAACATACTCATGCTCGTTACTGCATGAATTGCACTTTTACTGTATTTTTAAAGAAAGCTGTTGATTCAGAGCTAGACCAAAAAAAAAAAAAAAAACCTGCATAATGGCATTGCGTCACTCCTCATTCCACCTCAAGTCCTCGGCTGACTTATCAGTTGACAAGACCAAAATGTACATCTCATAGTATTCAGCAGTGTCAGTCCTGCATCCGTGAGGTGTATATCTAAGAATTTCGATCCAACGGATGAATGTTTATATTGAATCATTCAAACGCTGGTGTTATTGAATGTCACACCTTGTACCATGCTCTTTAATACAGTGCATATAGTAGTGCTGAATAGCAGATGTTAAGGTGTCTACAAAAGGGAGATGCTGTCGAGAGACGTGCTGAATATTGAATGGGTTTCTCGAGGCTGTGTCTTCTAGCAGTAGGGGCCCTTGAAGAAACTTGAAAGAGATTGCATTACATTATCCAAGTGTAGAACTGGTTTTGTCAACACATCTAGAGGCTACCCCTCGTGGCCTACCCTGTGTGAAGGTGCCTCCTTAACAACTACATTTGGTCTGGTCACACTAAATCATGTATGTTAGGACAGGTTGGAGCGAGGGCGAGAAGCCAGAGAGCATGAACCCGCTTTCTTTTTCTCTCTCGCTGTCTGTCTTCTCAGCTCAAAGACTCCATTACACATGACAGATCAAAGACTCTCTGACAGGCTTCCAGAGACACACATCTCCATTTGCGTGGCAAACAAACCCGCCTCACAATTTTACCCCCTTCGTGTTTTATGTATTTTTAATTTTTTGCCTGATGCTACCTTGCAGTCGCTTCTTGTGCTACGTTCACACAGCAGCAGAATACGGTTGTCTGTCCTGTTTTATAGAGCTAAATGTGGTTGTGTTCACAAACAGCTTGGTTATAAACAAGAGTGACATCCAAATTCTAGAACCAAATTCTCTGATGTCAGTTTAAAAAAATCTGTTAATCAAGATTTAATAGATTAGCTCAACTGGATTTAAAAAGTTCTTTGTTTTGTTTTTGTTTTATATTTTGTTTTGTCATGTGTTTCATTTTGTGTTTTGTTTTGTTTTGTCTTGTGCTGTCTTGTGTTTTGTTTTGTTTTTTGTTTCATCTTGATTATTTGTGTCTTTATTTTGTCTTGTTTTGTCTGGTCTTGTGTTGTGTTGTGTTTTTATGTATTGGGTCTTTGCTTGTTGTTGTGTTTTGTTTATGTTTTGTCTTCTCTTTTTTGTATTTTTGTTTTGTCTTCTTTGTGCTGTGTAGTGCTTTGTTTTTTATATTGTGTATTTTGTCTTGTTTGTTTGTGTTTTTTATTTTGTATTTATTTTGTCTTGTTTTTTCTTGTGTTTTATGTTGTTTTTTTTGTTTGTGTTTTGTCTTGTGCTGTCTTGTGTTTTGTTTTGTTTGTGTATTTTGTTTTGTCTGCATGTGTTTTTATTTCGTCTTGTGTCTTGCTGTCTTGTTTTGTTTTTTTTGTTTTGTCTTGTGTTTTGGTTTTATGTTTTATTTTGTATTTTGTTTTGTGTTATTTTTGTTTGTATGTTATGTCTTTTCTTGTTTTTTGTGTATTTCATCTTGATTGTTTGTTTGTTTTTATTTGGTTTTGTTTTGTCTTGTCTTGTGTTGTGTTTTGTGTTGGTTTATCTCGTCTTGTGCTGTCTAGTGTTTTATTTTGCTTTTTTGTGTATTTTGTCTTGTTTGTTTGTTTGTTTTTTTATTTAGTCTTGTCTCACTTTGTCTTGTGTTTTATGTTGTTTTTGTTTTTGTATTTTGTTTTGTGTTGTTTTGTCTTGTGTTTATTTTGTTTTGTCTATTTTGTCTTGGTTGTTTGCTTGTGTTTTTATTTTGTCTTGTCTTGTGTTCTGTCTCGTTTTGTGTTTTTGTTTTGTCTTGTTTTGGTTTGGTTTGGTTTAGTTGTGTGTTTTGTTTTATATTTAGTTATTTTTGTTTGTTTGTTTGTCCTTGTCTTTTGTTTGGTTTGGGTTTGTGTTTGTTGTTATAGACGTCATTTTGTCTTGCCTTGTTTTTTTTTTTTTTTTCTTTTTCATATTGATTGTTTGTTTTTGTTTTTATTTTGTCTTGACTTTGAGGTTTTTGTGTATTTTGTCCTTTTTTGTCCTCTGTTTTTTTTTGTGTGTGTGTGTGTATTTTTTATTGTTTATGTTTTTATTTTGTTTTTTGTGTATTTTTTTTCTTGTTTGTGTTTTTTTTTTGTCTTCCTCATGTTTTGGCTTATGTAGTGTTTTTGTGTATTTTGTCTTGTTTTTTTTTTTTTTTTTTGGGGGGGGGGGTGTTTTGTGTTGGTTTTGTTTATTTGTTTTGTTTTGTCTAGTGCTGTTGTGTTTATTTTGTGTATTTTGTCTTGTTTTTTTTGGGGGTTTTTTTGCCTATGTTTTTATTTTGTCTTGTCTTGTGTTTTACTTTGTTTAGTTTTTTTTTGTTTTGTGTTATTTTGTATGTTCTGTCTTTTGTTTAGTTTTGTGTTGTTATGGACATTGTTTTGTCTTGTCCTGTCTTTCGTTTTGTCTTGTGTGTTGTTTTGTGTTGGTTTTGTTTGCTTTATTTAGTTTTTCCTGCATTGTCTTGTCTTCTGTTTAGTTTTGTGTTTAATGTTATGGAAGTTGCCATCTTTGATATTTAGAAAAAAAATAACATTGCCTTTGTTTGTATGGACAGAAATAATAATGAAGTCAGTAATTCTACTTCTGATTCTAATGAATGGTTTTGGCACCTTAATGTTTGTGTGTACCTGGTACTCACTATGTTGTGGGGATGTCCCCAAATGTCCCCACAAGGATAGTAATAGTAGTAAAGTTTGACTATGTGGGGACATTTTTTAGGTCCCCATGAGGAAACAAGCTTCTAAACCTAAAAGTGCTTTGAAAAATGCAGAAAGTTTCCTGTGAAGGGTAATATAAAAACCATTACACCTATGGAGACTTGGAGAGTCCTCATATGCAAAAATTTGTGTATGTGTGTGCATGTGTTACTTTACTTTTTTAAACTAGTTTAAACTGGTTCATTGTCTCTGTGAAGGTAGCCTTTGAGACGGTGGGTGCTTTCAGAGCATGGTCGGGTTCTCATGCTTGTTTTGGATTTAATATTCCATTCTGCATGTCTCGTGAGCTCTTTTCCTGGCTGCCCTATGTTCTTTTGGATTTGCATATTGGACTCCAGCCATTGCTTTTTCATTTGGCGCGTCTCCATTTGGCCTCACCCGATCTGCGCTATCCTGCGTAGACATGTGCACCCAAATTGACTTGTTTCTCAGAGATTTTGTCTGTCGCTTCTTCTCTTACGACACAGTATGGAAAGATCTTAACTTCTTCTCCCATCTCATCTGCCCAGTCGTCCCTATCGAGGTATGAGTATTTTCGAGGGGATGCTCGTGCCACCGCCATCAACTTTGTGTGCCTTTTCCATGTCATCCATCATCTGCCTTCCCTTGTTTATTCCTCAATCCACTGTCAGGCGTTTAGACTGACTCGGCCTGTCTTTCAGCCTCTCTCATTTCGCTTTTCAAATCTGCCTATTTACTCCCAGAGCCACTCTTCCACATCTTAAACGCTATTTGAGCTCGGCAGAGTGCTTCAGAGCAGTTCCCCACGTCGATACCCGGCTTCCCTTCCCCCTTTAAGAAAAAGACTAATACATCTTATCTGTTGCTGATGCACAGACGCCCTCTGAACAGCTATTTCAGAGAAAAAACGAGCACCTGACCCAGTAATTGTCACCGCGTTATTCCCGCGGATCCTCCGATAATTCAAAGGAATAGGTCTGCTCTCTCGCTGAAAAGATTCCGCAGTCGTGCAGAACGACGTGACTGACACCTCCTCCGTTCTCCACAGCCGAGCCGAAAAAAGAAATTCGCAGAAATTAGTGACACTTCCAGTGATCTCTGTATCTGCCAATTAAAAGTTCTCTTTTTTTCCTGTAGAAAGACAGAAAGACATCATGCTAAATTTGTCCTGGAAAAAAAAGACACACTGGAGTGATTCACTGTGATTAAAGCTGGCAACGCTGAGTAGATCACTCGTTTTTTTCACACTTTTCTTTGTTCCGTATGCGTGAGAGTCGCTTTAAAAAACATGGGTTTGAAAGAGAAGTAGCTGCATCCAATTTTCACATTTGAATTTATTCAGACAAACCATCTTATACTTTCATACGCACATTTAACTCGTATCCTCCTCAGTCTTGAAAAGGAACGCTGCACAAATGACCAAACTTAATCTTAAAAAATGTCAGTTGCTACATATTAGAAAATTATGATAATAATATTCAGTGGACCATTGAGATTAAGAGAAAAGATCACCCAAAAATGTATGCATTTCTTTATTTATTATGGTATGAATAGTACTCACTTCATAGCAGTAGCATTTTAAAAATTGCATATGTAAAAAGATAGTTCAGGTAAAAATATGGAATCATTAAAAAGCTTTAGCTATTGCATATTCTTGCACATAATTGTTCCCTTGCACCAAAATATAATAAAATATAATATAATATAATATAATATAATATGCACTGTAAAAAAATGTTGTTGCAGTTAGTTATAATTGCTTAAAATGTATTATATATATATATATACATACATACATATATATATATATATATATATATATATATATATATATATATATATATATATATATATATATATATCAAACTTAACTAAACTAAAGTTAACAAGAACATGTATTTACAATTTTTTTTAAGTCAAGCACGATTTGAAGCCTATTTTTACAGTGATAATATAATATAATATAATATAATATAATATAATATAATATAATATAATATAATGTAAAAAAAAAAAATTGTTGCAATTAGTTATAATTGGTTAAAATTTATTTTTTAATGTAAAAGACCTGATAAATATCCAACTTAACTAAAGTTAACAAAAAATGTTATTTTTTTAAGTCAAGTTTTTCAAGTCAATTAGTTATAATTGCTTAAATTCAAAAATATAATAAATAAATAAATATATATTCAACGTAACTAAACTAAAGTTAACTAAATTAATTTTCAAATCAAGCACAAATACAAACTCTTTTTAAGTTGAAACAACACATGATTATTACTTATTCCAGTGTTGAATTTTAAGTTGTGATAACTAATAATTGAAGCAATAATTTTACAGTGATATAATATAATATAATATAAAATTTTAAAGTCAAGCACAAACACTTCTTTTTTTTTTTTTTTTTTGGTGACACAACACATTATTAATTATTCCAGTGTTGAATTTTAATTTGTGATAACTAATAATTGAAGTTTTTTATATATTTAATATATTTACTATTTTTATATTTTTATATAGTTTATTTTTTTTGTTCTTTATGTCAGACTCCAACAGGCAATAAACATATACAGTTTTTTAAATTACTCTGACATTTCTTTTGGCAGCACTGCTTTTTGGCTTTGCAATATTTGACTTTCCAATAATCTTAACCCAAGAAGCCTTTTTGATTCACGATGGGATATTGCCAGTCGCTCGGAAATCATTTGAAAACCCATTCAGTCGCATTGTATCCGCAAGTACTGAGAGGTTCCCTGCTGAAACGTGGAAATAAGATCGCAGCTGGACGGACCCTTTTTTCCGTCATTTCCCTGAATGCGGCGAGGGGATGCGAGGTATACGGGTGACTCTCTGCGGTTCTCTTCGGGCCTCTAAATATACACATTACATGATTATAAAAGCAATTTGCCCTCCCCGAAGGCTCTCGCAAACACTTTTAATGTCCGACCTTTGCTCACGCACATTAAATTTTACTGTAACTTTTGCAAGCTTTCCAAATTGCTCTATTTTGGAGGAATTTCGATAAGAGCGAGTGTAACGTTCAGCTGTACTTGAACAAAAAATGAGACTTTCTCTGGCATAAACAATTTAGCAGCGGGAACGAGTCCTCCTTCATATCACTGACATTTTCTGTCAGGCCAGAGGCAATAAGAGCGAGGTTTGCATTCAGAGCGCAGCGCAAAGCACCTTTTAGTGTCACGACTGGAATGGAAATGGGGTTCACCACAGGTAACGGAGAAATGAACTCCCGTGTCAGAGGAATGGGCTCTCTACGCCACACTCTTAATATCGGAGCAGAGCAGGACAATGGCAGAGCAACATCTGATTAGAGCGGCTCAGCTCCAACATTCCGTTTCTATGGGAACAGGATATTATGTGCCGGCCCTGAGCAAACAGGAAGTTTATGTCTGAGAGCTGTGTTTACAATGGCCTCAGCCACTTTGCTGGCCAGGGTGGCATCTTTAGGGATGTTGGGTGTCTTTTGGGGCGTTTTTGGATTTAAAGAAGTCAGAGATAGAATCAGCCTTTTGGAGTTTATTAGTAGTGTGGTGATGATATCAAAATTTCCATACCATAGAAAGAACTATTATAAATATTTGAGATGTGATCTAGGAAAACCTGTCAGATGTCGCACTGGGGTGTTTTCAGGAAATTCAAAAAACATTTTTTTTTTTTTTTTTTTTTTTTTTTTTTTGTCAAAATTGGGTTTTCATTAAATTATTATTCTATAACAATCTTGTCTGTCATCTCTGAAAATATCTTGGCCAAATTCACTTGTTTAGTGCAGAACAAGTGACTGTCTTACTCTAGTTTGATAACACATGCAGCAGAGGTGCTTTTCTTTAACACTGCAAAGACACATAACCTATCAAAATAAACCAGGTAACATATTTAATAAAGTTGTACCAATGCACATTTTCCGCCAGTCCTGTGTGAACTAAGGCATGCAAAGTGTTTTTTTTTTTTGTTTGTTTTTTGTTTTTTAATGTATTATAAATCCAGATTAGTACACTTAATGTTCAAATGTTTGCAAGTATTGTGTGTTCCTTTGAGTCATTTTGTATATTTTACAACATCTTTTACAGTGACTAAAATGAAAAAAAAAAAAGTGCCTTTTCTTGTGATACTTGACTGTTGTGCTTTTATCTTGATTTCCTCTCTTTAAACCAGTTTTTCTATTTCTGAAAATCCTAGCTTCACATAGGCATATTTCTTGTTCAAGCTATGGATGAATATGGATATGGCTTGAACCCAGCTTTTATATGGTATCAAAACTTATAAAAGGTAAAATTTCACCATGTGGTGGGTTTTCCTAGATCACATTTTAATTTAATTTAATTTAATTTAATTTTATTTTATTTTATTTAATTTTATTATTTTTGTATTCAAAATCTGAATTGTTGCTTTATAAAACAGTCATTACTTAATATTTTTCATCTAAAACCATATTGTATCTGATCATCAACTTCTCTTCATGGATGAATGTAAAAATAAATAAATAAATAAATAAATAAGTTTTGAATGTTACCATGTTACTACCATGTTAAACTGTAACAATATTTCACAATATTACTGATTTTTTTTTCCTGTATTTTTGATAAAATAAATGCAGCCTTGGTGAGCAGAAAATACTTATTTAAAGAACAATAAAAATCTAGCTGATCACAAACTTTTGAACGGCAATGTATATTTTTCTGAAGATGTTTATTTGTTTCTCCATTTACCCCCTTTTAATTTATCAAACATGAAAAATTCTCGGAATTTTATATTTGATATAAATATTTGAGAAATATTTTTATTGATTATTTGAATGTACATAAACCTACATACAAACAACATAAATATTATTGTAAAAAAGTTGTTAAGGTTTAGGTGATATGCCTGTTTCCCAATAAAACAGAGATATGTGAAATATGTGGATTAAGGCTAAACATATTTAAGAAAAGTTTTTTTTAATTAAGGTAATCTTATTTTTATATATATATAAAATAATAATAAAAAAAAACCTCTTGCAAATCTTTTCAATACTCAGTACTACCAGTACTTTTTTTTATTATTATTTGTATTTCTTATTATTATTATTATTATTATTATTATTATATTATTATTATTATTATTATTATTATTATTATTATTATTATTATTATTATTATTATATTATTTATTATTGAAATATTTTGTTAAAATAGTAGTAGCCTACACTACTGTTCAAAAATCTGGGGTCAGTAAATTTGTCAAGTTTTTTTTTTTTTTTTTTTTTTTACTTTTATCCAGCAAGGATGTCAAATTGATAAAAAAAAGTGATAGTGAAGACTCTTGTATTGTTAGAAAAGATCTATAATTTAAATAAATGCTGTTTTTTTTTTTTTTTTTTTTTTTTTTTTTTTTACTTTATATTCATCAAAGAATCCTGAAAAAGTATCACAGATTCCAAATAAATAAATAAATAAAATTAAGCAGTACAACTGTTTCCAACATTGATAAAAAAAAACAATGATTTTTGAAGGATGTTTGAACATTTGAACAGCTGTTTATTTGTGTCTTTGTTACTGGTGCATAAAGCATCACTATTTATTTCTACGTCTATTGATAACTATTTAGCCTGATACAGAATTTGTACAATTGCAATTCAGCCCAGGATGCCCCTATAAACATGACTGTGATCTTTCTGAGTTAGCTTTACCATCTCATTCACACAGGCACGTTGTGCCTCAGCGCTCACATGTGGACTGAGTTTCAGATGGGCTCAGATCAGCTGACCTTTACAGTGAGTTCGCCTCGTGCAATGCCTGCAGTCGCTGATGTCACCATCCAGACAGACAGACAGCCAGAGGGAAATAATGTCACCCTCAGTGTCCTGAAATACACAGTCAAAGTCCTGAAATGTATTCTACGCAGGACATGGACGTAAATGCTTCTAAAAGAAAATAAACAAGTAAATAAATAAATTACTTTTTAAATGTCTTTACTGTCACTTGTGATTAATTTAGCGCATCCTTGCTGAATAATTATTTTTATGTATGCGACCCGGAGGATAAGTGGTTTGGAAAATGAATGGATATATTTTGCAAAACTGTTTAACGACAAAACACAAAAGCATATTTTAAAATGATTGATATTCAATTAATTGCATATCAGGAACAAACTCATGACAAATATACAGTTTTCTCTCAGTTAAAGTTACTAAACTGTCCACGTGTTTATAGCTAGCTACCCAAATAACAGTATATCAGATAAATGTCAAAGGCATGTGAATATAACTCTGATAACTCTTGTTACTGTATTTACAACAGTTACAGCGCTCGTTCAATGCTTCGGCTTCAGCGTTTGTGTGTGTGCGCTTTTGATTATTTAATTACTTCAGATTATTGTCTGGACATGAATATGCAAACCTATGCGTTCAGCAGAGATTCGGAAGTGCTTAGAGCTTTATGTGTCCAATCTGTATTCATATGTCTTCATGTCAAAAAGAAGAAAAAAAAAAAAAAAAAAAAAAGAACATAAAAGATGAACTAGTTAATTCTAGGGAACATCTATGATTTACTGTGCAATGAATTTGCAATTATAATCATTCTTTTGGTCTCTTATGTTGTGCCAATTGCAGACTATTAGTCAACAGGGGCCTTGCTAGCCCTTAATTAGTATTCTCATCTTCTGTCTGTTAAGTGTCGGAGAATCATTGTGGTTACATGCTTACTCGCTGACATTTCCATGCCTTATGATGCTCAGATGCAAGCTGGTGATTATCCAATTCCCAGGCTGCGTTTGAGAAGCGTTGGTGTGAGAACCGTGAACCTCCATTATCCAAGAGCGTCCTCTTCTGAGACACTCAATTATGATGTCATCTCGCAACTAATCAATCTTCAAAGGTGTGCTGTGGGACTTTCGTTCGTGAATTTCAGCTCTGGCAGGAAGTGTTTCACTCTGTTTCAAAACCTAGTGAGCTGCTGCCTTCTAAGATACCTCATTTAGTACAAACACCTCGCCTGTCCCAGACCGAGCTGGGCATCTCGGTTCGGTGCATGAGGCCTTACAACGAATACAGGCAATTCACCCTCAATCCAGAAGGGGGCGCCCGCAGTAATGCAACTCTGTTTGATAACGGCCGGCAGAAGAACAGCGAATGCCAGGAGTTGCGCAATTGAAAACAAACCCCACTAAACAGTGACCATGTGCTGATTCTGAACGCGTCTCTCAGTGACGAAGGAGTATAACGTTATTTTAAAGGCTTGCGCACTCAACTGTCTGCGAAATGCAGCTTTATGCTCTTGTATCCTACCTCGCTCTTTCAGCACAAATCCAAGTATTTAAATGCTGTATCCAACTATTATTTAGTATGTAAATTATAGACTTTATACTTCAGTCGCGTTCCAACGGTGACACAGTGACGGTGTGTTCACACGGGGTGTCAGCGTCAACGCTTGACGGAAGGCGTGGCTGAAGTTTGGCACTGACGCCATGGTCATAGCAGCGTCAGCCAATGAAATTAGATAGGAACTCAACAACAAAAACCCACCACTCTGATCATGTATTTTTTATATGAAATTTAACCTAAATTTCTGATGGCTGATGGCGCACTATTCTTGGCGGTACATTCTATGTATGGTAGTTGTCATTCACGGGTCCAGTACACACCAGATTCACCAACGGCCTCTGCCACCTCCTTCCACGCCTGGTCTCTCCGGTATGAATCCCGGTACATAAAAAGTGATTGGTCATAAAGGACCGGGTGATTGCCCACCGCAATAATTAGTTTCTCCTCCATTTTAAAATGTATCCTCAGTTTGCTGCTCTTGAACAGGATGAACGTGATTGGCTGCTGCCTGGCTACTGTATTTGCATAGAGCGATCCTGATTGGCTGACGCTTCCGTCAGTGGCGCTTCACTGGCGTTGCTCGCGGCAGAAGTTGAAAAATTCTCAACTTCTGCCGTGAGCAACGCCAGTGAAGCGCCGCCAACGGATCCACAATTCTTTTTGGCAACGCTTGACGTCACCCATTCAAAGTCAATGGGAAGCGTTGACGCTGACGCCCCATGTGAACACACCGTGAGGCGCGCGCGCTGATGTTTGGTTCACTGTGTTTTATTTTGATAAAGTAACGTTACCAACTGCGCTGTCCAGTTAGCAATGCTAGCAGCCTGAACTGATATGTTTTGTGTTTGTGTGCGGCGGCGCGATTACTTCAACTTTCCTCATACTAGCAAAATCAACTTAAACAAAAAACAAATAGGATGTCGCTTTCTTTTTCCATTTGAGTTTCCTTTCTGTCACAAAACTGAACTGAAACTCAGCAAACATGAATACGTTACGTGTCGCACCGTTTTTTTTTCCCCCTTGTCTGTCAGTGAACTAAATTAAATATATTTCAAGTATTTATTCCTTGTATGTATATATGTACTGCAGACTTTATAGCCTATGTATGACAGTAATTTGATATAGTATTTAGTATTTTGACATGTAGGTGAAAGAAATTGTAATTTGTACTACTGTCTGTTTAAAATAAATTAAAAAAAAGAAGAACCAAAATCGAATTCGTATTGAACTGTGACCCTCAAACCGAGGTACGTACCTAACCGTGACATCTGTGTACCGTTACACCCCTAATAGATATATAAATAGATAGATAGATCTGTCATGGATTTCAGTTGGATTTTATGGTGAAAAGAGCTTCTTCTCATTTTTTATTTATTTATTTATTTATTTATTTTTTAAATGTTGTAGTTCAGTGAAATCGTTCACTCAGAATGTTGGACATTGCTCATGAAAATGTGTTAATTCAATTTAAGTTTTTTTTTTTATTTAATTTATTTTATCTCTGTCATTTTTTTTCTCTCTGTTATCTTTTTTTTTTTTTTTCCTGATTTAGATTTCTAATCATACATATATGCACTTATGAAATCTATGTACCTTTATAAAATAATTATGATTTACACAATTATTAATGTTATGTCATGTAATTAAAACAAACAAACAAAGTTGGATTTTATGCTGGAAAGAGGTTCTTATAATTTTATAGTTGTTTTTAGTTTTGTGAAATTGTTTGCTCAGGATGTTGGACACTACAAAAAAAAAAAAAAAAGTTTATTCTATTTTATTTGATTAATTAAAAATGTAATTTAAACATTTTTTAAATAAAATTCATTTATTAAATATAAATTATATTAATTTATTATATTTTTCTAAGCTATCTCTGTTTTTTTTCTGGTTTTGATTTCTGATCATACATATATGCGCATATGCAATATATTTATCTTTATTATTTTATTTGATTTAATTGTAATTATAAATGTAAATATTTTTTATTAAAATAATTTATTAACTACAAATATATATTAAATGCTTTTATTTTATTTTATCTCTGTTATTTTTTCTCTGTTGTTTTTCTGATATTGATTTCTTATTATACATATATGTGCATATATATATATATTTTATTTTATTTTATTTTATTTTTCATATACAGTAGTTAAGTCAGCAGTGCCAAGCTGTGTTGGAGTCAATTGTGTGTCAAGTCACTTAAGCACATGTGAATAACACAAATTTTGTGGCATATGGACTTGCTGTTCCAATCGGTTACTTATGAGTTTCCATTTTATTTACAACACTGCCTTTGCTGGAACTCAGTTGTCTGTGTAGACAGCAAGGCAGCTCGCTAGGGTTTTCTGAAAATTGCCATTGACCTTTAATTGCACGTTACCTTGTTTTTTGGTTTTTGGTCTTTCGTTACAGCTTTTCTTCTTTATTTCTATCTTCTTTTACACGTTCACTGTAGCCTTTTTAATGAGAGATTTCTTATCCATTTCTCCACAGGTCAGCCTGTCCAACGACTCCAATTGTGTGGAGGAAATCCTGCGGGTGAGTTGGATTGACTCTCTTTCTCTCTAGCACGCTAATTACGCTTGGTCACCTGCTCAGCGCCGTTTTACACACAATGGCCCTTCACTGTCATGAGAATAAGGGTTCGCTTTAAAAGAGAAGCCCTATTACATTAGGACTGATGGGCCTATTGTTCCACAATGTACCTTTAAGAATCTGTTCATACAGACTGAGGCCAGTGAAAAGAAACTTGTCATGTTTCACGTAGTTTTAAACGTAACGGCAATGAAACCCACACAATGTTTATTCTTGGATACTCATTATGAGTCTTAATAGCTTTCAAAATCATGATTTTTTTTTTTCTTTCTTTTTTTTTTTTCCAGCTGCATCTTTTTTTAACAGAATGGTTACGTTCTTCTTCATACAACATTTAATTAGTCTAGAATATCTTTAAAATGTGTAAATGTGTCATTCATAATGGTTCTTTATACTCGAGTGTGTTTGTTATTCATGAAGTGATGGCATGTGCTATGATGCATTCTAAAAATATTCTTTATATACATTCTAAAATTCTAATGTAATCCATCACATTAAAAAAAAAAAAAAAAAAAAAAAAAAAAAATAATATATATATATATATATATATATATATATATATATATATATATATTTATTTACCAGTGCATAATAAGAAGATGACACCACAAACACAAAACAAACAGTGTTATTTGTTGTTGATTTTGCGTTTTAGTGCATTACATTTTAAGGTTGAATCTGTAAAGGTGTATTATGAATGCATTTATATATTTCTGATGCATTTTATATACACGCATCATAGCAATCCTTACCCATTAAGCTCGTCCAAATGTCTCTCTTTTTTTTTTTTTTTTTGGTGATGTTAAGACGTGCTGCCACAGATATCATTGTAAGTGAGGTGCAGTCAACTGACTCTGTTCGCACATCCTGTATTCTGTCAGTGAGGGCAGAGGCAGAACATGTTGCCAGGGCAACCCGGAGTACATCTGTCTGCTCAAGTGCATGGTGGGATTGCTCAGAGGAACCGCTGTGGTCCCTCACACTTGAGCGGCGCTGATGTTGACTCACATGTGACTCATAAATGAGGACGTGCTTTGCTTCGGTCTCTAAGGATTCAGTCCACATTCCGCCGTATCTGTGACGTTGGAAAATTCAATTAAGTATCCTAGTGTGATAACGAATATGTCATAACGAATAATTGCAGGCTAATGGAGAAGAATAAAACAACATAATTAAGATTTTCAAAAAGTTTAATTAGTAATTTTGTAGAGTTGGAAAAGAGCTGAATGTCAAGAGCAAGAACTTGTGTAACCTTGTAAAATAAATAAATAAATAAATAATTAAATAGTCCCATGGCATGTAATACTATAGATATGAATATCTTAAAGCAAAAAAGATATTTAAGCAAATTTATTTATTTATTTAATCAGAAATTGATTTAGTTGTTTAGAAATGTAGAAATTTATTTAGACATTTATTTTGCCATGAATTCCATGTGCCAAGAACCAGGGTTATTATAGTTAACTAAATATGAAACTAAAAATAAAACCATTTAAATAAAATAAAATAAAATAAAATAAAATAATAATAATAATAAAAATAAATAAATAATTCATTCATTCACTCATTTATATGTGCCTAGAACCAGGGTTATTATAGTAAACTAAAACTAAATGTGAAACTAAAATGAAAACCAAATTTATTTATTTATTTAGAAATGTATTTTACCATGAATCCCATGTACCTACAACCAGGGTTACCATAGAAACTTAAATTAAAACAATAAAAATAAAATAAAATAAAATAAAATAATAAAGTTTCATGGCATGTAATGGTACAGATATGAAGATCTTAAAGCAAAAAAAAAAAAAAAAGAAAGAATGTAAGGATTTAGTGATTTTGTGATTTTTTTTTTAAATTAATTTAATAAATGTGCCTAGAACCAGAGTTTTTATAGTTAACTAAAACTAAATGTGAAACAAAATTAAAACCATTTAAATAAAACACATAAACAAATGAACAAACAAATAAATAAATGCATTTAATGCTACAGATTTGAAGATCCTAAAGCTAAAAAAAAAAAAAAAAAAAATCATTCATTCATTTATTCATTCATTCATTTATTTCTTTATTTCGCTGGTTGGTTGGTTGGTTGGTTTTAATTCTAGTTTCACATTTAGTTTTAGTTAACTATAATAACCCTGGTTCTAGCCACATGGAATTTATAAATTAATAAATACACAAAAAAAAAATACAAAAAATTTAACTTAAAACTTTAACTTAAATAAAAAAAAAATTCAAAATATTAATACAAAGCACTTTATTACTACTTTATTGCAAGGACTAATTCTCACTATTAACTAGTTGCTTATTTGCATATTACTAATGTATTGGCTGTTTATTAGTACTTACAGAGCACATATGACATATTCTGCATGATCATATTTTAGATCCTTTAATTCAACTCCATACCTAAACTTAACAACTACCTTACTAATTACAAATTAGGAGTTTATTGAGGCAAAAGTCATAGTTAATAGCTAATAATGAGAATTGATCCTTGAAATAAAGTGTGACCAACTGCAAAAAGCCCTACCATGTAACCTAAAAATGTGTGTTTTATGCAGTATATCTAATTTATTGGTTTTATTCAAGTAAAAAATAAATAAAACAGATGTGAGTGATCAGAATATTACTGTTGAAGTCTTAATATTGCTTATTAAAGAATTAGGCCTGGGCCAGGATAGGCAGCTCGTCGATTAGGGAGGTTGAGCAGATTATTTATTCAGATTCTTGTTTTCGCTTTAATATTTTTGGCAGCGGCACTTTAAAGGTAATGAATTCAGAGAGGAAGGTGGGGTGTTATCATGCTGAGAGCGTGTGCTGTAGACTGTCAGCATGGTAAACTCTCGGAGAGGAGTCACATCTCAAAATTCAGCTCCTTTAAAGCAGCACCCCTGCAGCCATCAAAGCGCCACCTTTTTAACAAGCCCAACGCATTCAACAATGCACTTCATGACAGTTTTTACGGGACTTTAAATAACCTGCCGTGAGCAATGTTCCTGTTGTTATGCATAACAAAAGTCTCGTTTTTTGTTGAACCGTGATAGTTTTGTGCAATAAAAGGTTACAGGTATTTAGCCTATGTAATTGTTGTATATATGTTGTTTACTCTATTATGAGACAGAGCAGTTTACACAGGTTATTTGAATGTAAATTTATGCATAGACATTTTTGTTTTATGTTGTGTTTTAAAACAACATATGAATTTTAAGAGTTCTAAAATAGTCCAGCTTTTAAGAATGCATCTTGAGATCTCTACTGTTCTCTTTAAGAAAAAAAAAAAAAAAAAAAAAAGAAGAATCTATCTAGAGATGATTAAAACATTTTGTCATTTTGCACATCCCTACAAAGAAGGTCCTTTAGCTTAAAAAGACATAAATGTTCAAAAAATTGGGGTCAGTAAGATCTATCTATCTATCTATCTATCTATCTATCTATCTATCTATCTATCTATCTATCTATCTATCTATCTATCTATCTATCTATCTATCTATCTATTGGTTTGTGTGTGTGTCTTATTTGGGAAATATTTAATAATAATAATAATAATAATAATAATAATAATAATAATAATAAAGTCATTTTGCACATCCCTACAAAGAAGGTCCTTTAGCTTAATAAGATGTAAATGTTCAAAAAAATTGGGGTCATTAAGATCAATCAATTAATCAATCAATCAATCTATCTATCTATCTATTTATTTATTTATTTATTTATTTATTTATCCATCCATCCATCCATCCTGACTTGTTTGTGTTTGTGAAATATTTGTGGGAAACATTTTTTAATAATAATAATAATAATAATAATAATAATAATAATAATAATTATTATTATTATTATTATTATTATTATTATTATTATTATTATTATTATTATTAGTCCCCAGGATTATTTGATGAATAGAATGTTCAAAAGAAAAAACAACATTTATTTGAAATTGATAGATGTTTGCTCTCACATTTAAGTCTTTACTTTCATATTTGATCTATTCAATGCATTCCAGCTAAATAAAATTATTCATTCCTTATTCATTTAAATATAATAAACTATAAATAAATAAACAAAACAAAACAAAACAAAATAAAACGCATTTAAACTGTGGTGTGTCATGCATTAAGTGCAAACACTGCATCAAAGGCCCATTAGCCCATTTATCTCCTGTTCTCAAAGAGCTCCAAGAAATGAAGTGATTCTCCACGGACAGAACGGCTAAGCCATCAGCACGTTTTTCAAACAGCAGAAAATTCTGATCCAGGCTCATGCACACATTCCCATTACATAACTTGAGGGTCATAAAACATGTAGAACAGAGCCAGGTTGAGCAGATTTGCAGCTTTAGTTGGATGCAGCTGGATGTTACAGTGCCTAAGAATATATAAAAGACAAATGTGCTGCATCAATAATAATAAATGATGATGACAATAATAATAGCTGGATTAAAGTCAGGTTTATATATATATATATATATATATATATATATATATATATATAATATATATATATATACAGTGGTTTATGTTTTATATATATAAACAATATTAAACTTTATACTGTGAGTTAATGTGGTCTGTGTTTGTCTGGCAGATCCAGAGTGGATCATGAATATCTTGCAGCGTGTCACTTGACTGCGAGGCATGTGGAAATCAGATGAGAGCATGCAGGCACACTTTAACCACTTAACACACTGTATCATGTGTACCGAGATGTTCCTGTCTGTCAGACGTCAGTGCATAGAATAGAAGTGTATGAATAGTGGAGATATAATATATCAAATGCTACAGGAGCTTTTCTCAGAACTGATATGCATTTTTTAAAGAAACAGTTCACCCAGAAATTAAAATTTTCTGAAAATTCTCTCACCTCTAGACCAAGATGTAGATGAGTTTGTTTCTTCATAGGAACAGATCAATGGATCCTCTGCAGTGAATGGGTGCCATCAGAATGAGAGTCCAAACAGCTGATAAAAACATCACCGTATTCCACAAGTAACCCACACTACTCTAGTCCATCAATTAACCTCTTGAGAAGCTAAAAGCTGTGTTTCTGTAAGAAACAAATCCATCATGAATTGTCACTTCAGGCCAAAATACCATTCCATAATCCATAATAAGGCTTTCTCCAGATCCAGGGGGGCATTAATGCACGGGCTGAAGCCCAGGGACCTACAGTTGGAAGGGGGCCCACTGGCTGCAGGAAAATTATATTTTTCAAATAACTTTTTGTATATATGGGAGTTTATTTTTAGCAACACCCTGGTTTTAGTAGCTTATTTTGAATGGTTCAGTTTTGGTTGCCCCCACACAGTTTGTATAGTTGGTATGTTCCACGTTTCACCGATATACTGTAAGCGGAAAGCGCAAATACATGCGCTAGTAAAGAAGCCCAGCACGAGACTGTATTTATGTTAACATGCTTATTAAAAAGAGACACAACACTGCTGTGTGAAAGGAACTGTACCGGACAACTTTATGTGTGGATGTAATCTGTATGTAAACTGAAGGTTTTCGATTCAGCCCCTGTTCCATCAAAGGTGCTGCTTCAAAGTATCAATTTCAAGTCTGGGGATGGAAAAATAGGAATCACCCTATTGCTTAACTTTAAACGACAATGATTTGAGTAATTTAACGCGAGCACTGCATGTTTAAAAACAAAAAATACAGTTAGCAATCACAAAATAGCCCACATTTAGTTGCGATGTTAAACAAAGTTTCAGCTTTAAAATGTAAGTTTTAATACTAATTTCAAACGATAAATACCATTTTGGCGCACTTAATGTGGGGTAAATTGTAAAATGCAGCGCTTCTATTAACGCCAGAGCCATTGAAAAACAGAGCTGCGACAAGCTTTCATCTCGCCAGCGTCGCCGCCACGTGGTCACTCCAAACAAACCAACGTTGACAGTACAATTGAATGTGTTTAAGCAGGATAGAGACGACAACTGCACTATACAGGCATTTGCAGCAATTTTTGGTAAACATTACAGAATATTAATGTCGATGACATTTACAGTATAATTTTATTCTGGAGGGTGATAGAGAAGCAACCCTTACGAAAATTAAACCTGGTTTTTACTGCAAATAAAACCAAAAAACCATGGTTACTATAGTTAAACCATGGTAAACACAAATTAACCATGGTCTTGCTACACTAACCATGGTATTTTAACCGTGGTATTTGTAGTAAAACTATAGTTATACAAATGGTAATCAATGTGCCAAAAAAACATGGTTACTAGACTTTTACTATAATAAAACCATGGTTAATTTTCATAAGGGTTAATATTGTTTTCTTGTATTTAACCCTCAGGTATTGCTTACTTATAATGTGAACTGTTTTTCAATTAAATGAATGTTCTATATTTTAGTTCAGTAATATTTATTTAATATTTTAAGGAAATCATTTAGTACTAAATACTATTTGTCCAATAATTATGGTCCATTAATGACTTAGAATATAAATATTATTTTATATTTCTGTTACTTATATTACAATTTGTGTAGTATTTAAGTTAAAATAGAGAAAAGGGTTTTAAAGTCCGATTCAAATAGCCAAATTAGAGTCATTTTGTGGTCGGAAAAAAAAAAAAAAAATTCATTTGTAATGCTGTGGTTTCCCCACTAGGTACTTGTATGGCTCTTTACTAAATATACATGTATCTAGAATATTGCAGGTCATACCTGCTTACCTATTTTTAAGTTTTTCATTTGAATAATGAAAATGATTAAACACTATATTTTTTAAATATGAAATTTAAAAAGTTAATAACTTGCATCCTTTTTTTAATGATAGTCGTATAAGTACACACAATGAATCCAAGCAAATAATGAATTTAAACCAAGTTTAAAATGGTGCAAAAAAAGCATTCAGCTGCATTTTTATCCCCTTATATGTACAGTATATACATATAAATAGATATGTAATTGAGATCGCCACCCCCTCCCCCCAACCCAACCCCCAATTTTGTGTTATTTATGGAGTTTAAATCATGCCTGTAAACTCACATTTCGGCCAGGAAATTTTTGATGGCGTTTCATTTTCGTATTACCTCCGTATGCCTGTAAAAACGTAGCATTTACTTTATGTAAGAGCTATAATTTAACTGTTCCACAAGCACCACCTTCTGGCAAAAGAGTGAATTTGCAAATTCACTTATATCCACATTTTATGCACAACAGTGTTGTGAATGTTAACTTGGATATTAACAAGGAAAAAAAAAAGAAATTTGACATACATAATTGTCAGGAAGCTCTGGCTATCTTAATGCGCTCCTGTCCAGATCAGATGACTTTTACACTGAAGAAAACAATATTATGGATAGAAGACTCATATTTTAGCTGTAAGCAACAGATTGAAGTTAAAAGTCTTAATTATGTTTAATTTGGTTCTTACAAACACCCAGATTTTCACTTTACAAGATGTTAAATGACGGACTGCAGTGGTTGTGGATTATTGTGATGCTTTTATCAGCTGTTTGGACTCTCATTCTGACGGCACCCATTTACTGCAGAGGATCCATTGGTGATCAAGTGATGTAATGCTACATTTCTCCAAATCTGATGAAGAAACAAACTCATCTACACCTTGGATGGCCTGAGGGTTTCATTTTTGGGTGAACTATTCCTTTAAGCACAACTTAAGCACTTCTTGGTGCCACTGTATCATTTCAAATGAAGATAAAGGACCATAAAAAGGAAGGCAAAAGGAAAAGACTCGTATGTAATATGAATGTAGCAGTTTACTAACATTTTTAAATAGACTAAAGGTTGTCGGAATGAAATGTTTCCCATCTGAATGCAGATATGTGTGGGATGTATAGCCGAGCTGTCCGAGAAGCGTAAGAGTAAACAGTCTCTGATCCGGCCCTGCTCGTGTTTGGATAACCTTGTTTGGCTTCAGGAGCAACGCTCCGTTGCTTTTAATAAATTTCATTTGCAACTCAAAGCTTCCACCGCCATGCCTCGCCCCCACTGAAGCTCGGAGAAATGAATGGATTTTGTGTGCATTTTTCTGGAATGTAATAACACAGGTTTTCTCGGGAGAGAGTGTGCCGTACGTGCCCCCGAGATTTCACAGTATTCCTGCATGTGATGTCACTAGGCAAGATGGCAGAAAGTTTAATAAATAAGCTCTCTTCTGAGGGATTATCTGTGATTGTTTGCCGTCGTCGTTTTCGGTGTCGCTTCCGATAATTGAACAAGATGTTTGTTTATGTACTTATGTTCTTAGGATACCTTCATCACTTTTCCCACCGGATACATGTTGATAAAACTGGGTGGCTTGTGTTATTTATTTTCATGAAATTGCTGATTATGAATTTTAATCTGTTTAGATGTTTTATTTCAACACAAGCAAATAATCTATCTGTGTTATTGTAATAACTATTATTGTGTTGTTGTTGTAGGAGATGACCCACTCCTGGCCTCCACCTCTCACTGCCATCCACACACCAGGCAAAGCTGAACAAACCAAGTTTCCCATCCCTTCAAAGGTGGGCTGTTTCTTATTTTTTTCTTTTTCTTTGTCTTTTTTTTTTATTTTTCTCCCTCTGTGCCTTTGAACTATTTATATTAAATGGACTTCATCAATATTACAGAGCATTAGTCAACATTACTGAGTTAATACAGAGTTTCATGACATAAAATGCTCTTGCTAATTATAGGGTTTGCAAAGCAAGCAGCTGATATTCTTCAGAGTGGTTCTGGCTTTGTTCAAAAACCCAGTGAGCTGTCTATTACCTGCATAGCCTCCTTTCTAACTTAACCTGATTTGAAACACTCTACATAGGCAGCAACTCCACACACATACAAATAGTGCTTCTCATTAGAGAAATTTTTAGTGCAGTTTTGTGTTAGCTAGTTTAGCAACATGCTAACAAAATCTGGAATACACAGTATACGCAAGTATAGAGTAAAACAGTATTGTACACACAGTTGAGACCAAAAGTTTTCATACACCATGCAGAATCTGCAAATTGTTTTATCAAAATAATAAAACTGACACTGTTCAAAAGTTTAAATACACTTGATTCTTAATACTGTGTTGTTACCTAAACGATCCACAGCTGTTTGGTGTTCAGATTTTTTTTAGTGATAGTTGCTCATGAGTCCCTTGTTTGTCCTGAACAGTTAAACTGCCTACTGTTTTTCTTCAGAAAAATCCTTCAGGTCCCACAAATTCTTTGGTTTTTGAGCATTTTGGTGATACAAATGACTGTATGGCTTTGATATCCATCTTTTCACACTGAGGACAACTGAGGGACTCATATGCAACTATTACAGAAGGTTCAAACGTTCACTGATGCTCCAGAAGGAAAAACTGTGCATTAAGAGCAAGGGAGTGAAAACTTTTGAACAGAATGAAGATATATACTTTTTTCTTTATTTTGCCTAAATATCTTTTTTTTTTTTTTCTTTTTTTAATTATTATTTAGTACTACCCTTCAGAAGCTACTTGCATGTTTCCCAAAAGGCAAAATAAGTTAAATTTACCCTGATTTTAAAATTCAAAAAGTTTTCACCCCCTAGCTCTTAATGCATTGTGTTTCCTTCTGGAGTATCAGTGAGCATTTGAACCTTCTGTAATAGTTGCATGTGAGTCCCTCAGTTGTCCTCAGTGTGAAAAGTTGGATCTCAAAATCATACAGTCATTGTTGGAAAGGGGTCAAATACACAAAAAATGCTGCAAAAAAAAAAACAAAACAAAAAAAAAACAGCTGTGGTTTATTCAGGTAACAACATAGTATTAAGAATCAAGTGTATATAAAAATTTAAACAGGGTCATTTTTATAAACTCAGCTATTATTTTCTCTTGTGGACTAAATGCCTTTAATGTGAAACATCCTATTCATGTAATTACTAAATCAAAAATAACATGCATTTTATAGAATCCCTTTTATTTAGGTAAAATAATTAACATTTTGCAGATTCTGCAAGGTGTATGTAGACTATTGACCTCAGCTGTATATTAATAATTGACATTTCTATTGTTTTTTTCTCCGTCTTGAATTTATTGTTTTTACAATTCAATGCATTCTGGGAAGAATTTAGATTTCAGAATTTAAATTTTCCTTTAAGGTACAGCAAGAGATAAATAAGCTTATACTGTTTGTACAGACTCCCTTTAAGGTTTGTTTTTGATATATTGCCTGTTTTTGTAGTTTTTATAAGCCTTAATTTTTACGCAAGATTTTGCAGTGCAGTGTTTTTTTTTGTTTTGTTTTTTTTTTTTTGTCTATGCCCTCACACACTCTTTATACTCTGGGAAATTCTGCTAAAAGTCCAAAAAGCAGAAGCTGTTCTTGATTTTTCCAAGCAGACTTTGGGCTGTTGTCATAACATCTGTTTATCACTCGTCACCTGATGTCATTTGACAGACATCCTGAGATGTTGGAAGGATAAGCAATGTCATTAGGATGATGTCAAAATTTATTTACCTCGCAGCTGCTTTGAGGAAACTCGTGACCCATGTTTTTTTCCGACAGTTATGTAACTCTGTGTAGCCAGTTATTCAGCTCTCTATTACAAAGCAGGTCACACAGTTTATCATTGTTTGTAGTACATTTAATCACATTTACAGTATTGACAGGATTTTTTAGCGTTTTAGAACAATATTTTGAATTGAAATAACAAGCATGGTAAAAAAACATTGGACTTTCCACTCAAGTTCCCTTAAAATCCCTTGATGCTCTTTTCTCTTTTATGTAGCGTCTGCTATTTGTCTCTTTATAGGACATGGTCTGAATCTAATAAGCTGGCTTGAATGGCATTGCTAATAATAATACACCGACTCTATAAATCTATATGTAATGGTTGCGTCGGCAGACGCGGACGTTTCTCCACTGCAGTGCTCACCCACTCAAGTGTGATTTGTGTGCCTGCTCTAATTGTATTAGTGTAAAATCAATTAAAGCTATCAGCAAAACTATTTCCCATCTGTAGCTGCTCCATGTGAGTTAACACACAGAATGTAGCACTTTTTTTTGCAGGCGGATGTTGTTATTATGTTGGATTATATTCATATTATTCTCTCTTTGTTGCAGGATTCCCAGCATGTGACCTCAGGATACAATGGAAGTAAGGAATATTTTGCTTCTACATGTCACAAAGCTCATGCCAAAAACAGTGTCAAGCTGTACTCACAAAAAAGCAATACATTTCTAAATTTCCAATAAAAGAATATCATGGAATGCTGTGTACCAGATTGCTGGTATTTGGACATGTGCAGTCAAACCTGTTCTCTAATATTTCCATGAAATTCTTTTCACAGAACGCTGCAATGTTTCCAGTAACAAGCCTGCAACCAAGTCGGTACCACAGAAGTCGTGAGTATTCATTTGATGAATTATTTGAGGGAGCCCCCCCTGGGTGGAGAGAGAGAGTATGTTCAGAGGCTTTGCTTTGTTGCCGTGTAAAACATTTCCCAGTGAAACACATCTGGCTGATTCCCAGTTGAGGGAAACAAGGCCGTCTTCACCAACAAACATTACAATTGGTGATCCGTCACTTTAACCCTTTCCTAGACTTCTTCTGATATAATGACACATTATTCAATGTCTGTGATGTACAGTAACTGACTGAAGAGGACACAAAGTATACATATTACTTATAGTATTACTTTAGGTCAAATTTAGGTCAGTGATTGTGGATGTTTTCTATGAAATGCAAAAATTTGTAAGAACCTCTTCAAAAGCATGTTTCTAAACAGCTATGACAAAGTCAAACAAATGAAAGTGTAGCAGAGAGTCTCTGTGTCGGTTTGGAGAGGCAGCGATGGGGTGATACTGCAAACAATAGCTGGAGGAATGCTGCATTGTTTACTTGTGGAAGCCACTTAAAGGCTGCAGTTATCTGCTGATCTGGCCCCAGTCTCTGATATGTCATTTTCTCTTCATTCCCGAGACCCAGAGCAAGCCTTGAGCGCCACTCTTCATGTTTACTGCATGCCGTTCGCATATCCCACTGTCTTCTTACACTGCTCCATTATTCCTTTGCTCCTGCTCAGAATCACTCTGCCTGTATTCCTCTCAATTATATGCCAGATATTTGAAAGGTCTTAAATGATTTAACCAGTCCAAATGTTTAGGGATGCAGCCCTCAGGGCAAGAACATTTCTGTCAATACTGTCTTTGTCCTCGAGAGCTGAGTGCATGAACTTAGCCTGAATGTTTGAATTGTAGTGAAGGCAGAAATGAGTATCAGGAAATATCGTGCTGACAGAAATGTTACATGATATTGAACAGTCTTTGCGTTGCTGAATGTCAAAGGGGGACAACGAATGCGAGAACTGGTCTGTCACCTATCTGCCTTGGGTCTATGCTTTAATCAACACAATCACGAATAAGATTTTTTTTTTTTCTTCTTCAGTCAAGTCAAAATTTATTTAATTGACAGGACTTAAAGGGATAGTTCACCTAAAATGAATCACTGAATCATTTTGTTCCAAACCTGTGAATTTCTTTCTTCTGCTGAATACAAAAGAAGACATTTTGAAGAATGTTGGTAACCAAACAGTTGCTGGTCCCCATTGACTTCCATAGTATTTAATACTATTGAGGTCAATGGAGACCAATAGGGACTGGCACCTGTTGTTGGTCCATGTTGACTTACATAGTATTTCACAGTATATGGGTCAGTGGGGACCAGCAGCTGTTTGGTTACTCACATTTTATGGAAGAAAATGGGGACCAGCAAATGTTAATTTCCATAGAATGTTGGTACCCAAACAGTTGCTGGTCCCTATTGACCTCCAAAGTATTTCATAGTATTGAGGTCAATGGGGACCAGCAACTGTTTAGTAACCAGCATTTTATGGAACAAAATGGGCACCGGCAACTGTTAACTTTCATAAAATGATAGTAACCAAACAGTTGTTGGACCCCATTGACTTCCACAGTATTTCATACTATGGAGGTCTATAGAGACCAATGGGGACCAGCAACTGTTGTTGGTCCATACTGACTTACATAGTATTTCACAGTATAGGGGTCAGTGGGGACCAGCAGCTGTTTGGTTACTCACATTTTATTAAAGAAAATGTGGACCAGCAAATGTTAACTTCCATAGAATGTTGGTAACCAAACAGTAGCTGGTCCCTATTGACTTCCATAATATTTAAAAGTATGGAGGTTAATGGGGACCAACAACTGTTGTTGGTCCATATTGGCTTCTGTAGTACTTCATAGTATGGAGGTCGACGGGGACCAGCAGCTGTTTGGTTACTCAAATTTTATGGAAGAAAATGGGGAGCAACAACTATTAACTTCCATAGAATGCTGGTAACCAAACAGTTGTTGGCTCCTATTGACCTCCATAGTATTTCTGACTATTGAGGTCAATGGGGACCAGCAGCTGTTAGGTTACCTGTTAGACAACTGTTAACTTCCATAGAATGATAGTAACCAAACAGTTGTTGGCCCCCATTGATTTCTATAGTATTTCATAATATGTAGGTCAATGGAGACCAATGGGGACCAGCAGCTGTTGTTGGTCCATATTGACTTTGTAATTTGGAGTGCAATAAGGACCAGAAACTGTTTGGTTACCAATATTCTATGCAACAAAATTGTGACCAGCAACTGTTAACTTCCATAGAATGTTGATACCCAAACAGTTTCTGGTCCTTATTGCACTCCAAATTATTTCATAGTATTGAGGTCAGTGGGGACCAGCAACTGTTTAGTAACCAGCATTCTATGGAACAAAATGGGCACAGTCAACTGTTAACTTCCATAGAATGATAGTAAACAAACAGTCGTTGGCCCCCATTGACTTCCATAGTATTTCATACTATGGAGGTCAGAAGAGACCAATGGGAACCAGCAACTGTCGTTGGTACAAACAGACTTCCATAGATTTCATAGTATGGAAATCAAAAGGGAACCGTTTGGTTAACAGCATTTTGTGGAACAATATGGGGACCATCAACTATTAACTTCCTTAGGTAACCAAACAGTTGCTGGTCCCTACTGACTTCTGTAGTATTTCTGACTATGAAGGCCACTGGGGCCCAGCAAGTGTTGTTGGTCCCTTTTGACTTCCATTGTATTTCATAGTATTGAGGTCAATGGGGACCAGCAACCGTTTGGTTATCAGCATTCTGTGGAACAAAATGGGGACCAGCAACTGTTAACTTCCACAGAATGTTAGTAGCCAAACATTTGCTGGTCTCCATTGACCTCCACAGTTTTTCATACTATGGGAGCAATGGGAACCACTGGGGACCAGCAATTGTTGCTGGTTCCCATTGACTTCTGTAGTATTTCTGACTATGGGGATCAATGGGGACCAGCAAGTGTTGTTGATCCATACTGACTTCTGTAGTATTTTATAGTATGGAGGTCAGTGGGGACCAGCAACTATTTGTTTACTTACATTTTATGGAAAAAAATGGGAACCAACAACTGTTGACTTCCATAGAATGTTAGTAACCAAACCATTGACTAACACAGTATTTCATAGTATTGACATCAATGGGGCCAGCATCAGTTTGGTTACCAGCATTCTATGGAACAAAATAGGGATCAGCAACTGTTAACTTCCATAGAATGTTGGTAATCAAAAAGTTGTAGGTCCTCATTGACTTCCAAAGTATTTCTGACTATGAAGGTCTTTGGGGACCAGCAACTGTTTAGTAACCAGCATTCTATGGAACAAAATGGGCACCGGCAACTGTTAACTTCCGTAGAATGATAGTAAACAAACAGTCGTTGGCCCCCATTGACTTCTGTTTACTAGTACAGAGATCAGTGGGGACCAGCAACGGTTTGGTTATTTACATTTTATGGAAGAAGGTGGGGACCAATAACTGTTGATTTCCACAGAATGTCAGTAACCAAACAGTTGCTATTACCCATTGACTTCCGTAGTATTTCATTGCAACTGTTTGCTTAACAGCATTCTTTGAAATATCTTCTTTTGTGTTCAGCAGAAGAAAGAAGCTGTCCCTTTAAATGACATCTACTTACGGATCCGCAAGTGAGCTTTATAATATTGGTTAATTGGTTCTAGATGTTGACGTTATGCAACACTTTTCTCTAAGTGTTGTTAACTCTTCAAGTCCCATAACCTCGGGCAGTAATGTTTCTCACTCTACCACACCGATACCTCAAGACTAACATGGAGGATTCAGATATGCCATCTTATAAACCTTTAGCACTTGAATCTCTCCCACTTGAGCCACAATCATCCATTAGGCGGATAGTACAGGGGCTTTAATTTGAAGTTTACCGTGGTGAGGAGTCGTAAAACGGCACTTTTCCTCAGCGGATCGGCCATTTTGTAACCTCCTTGCGAGTGCCGGTGATCAGTGGTGTAATTTACTTGGAGCCTGATATTAGTCACACTCAACTGGCGCTTTTCCCACCGTCTGTGAGAGCACACCAGAGAATATGGGCTAGTGTCAAACACAGACGGGGCCGCAAGCCAAGGATAGCCTCTACTGGTAGATTAGATATTCTCAGGGATGTCGCTCCGCTCACACATTCTGCTCGAGGATATTATTATGGTGTTATGTACCACCATGGAATATTGGATTTATGACAATCTGTGTGTTTTATTATGACCAGCACCTTCCCTTAAGGCAACACACTAGAGGCAAAGCCAATGTTTATTTCATGCACTGGTCAGTTTTGAGATTTTAGACTGTCGCAACTTGACTTCTACACATTTAAGTGTTTTGTTGTGCTCAACGGAAACCCATACAGGTTTGAAATAAGTGGAGGGTGAGTAAATATTGACAGAATGTTCATTTTTAGGTGAACTGTCTCTTTAATGCCAGAGACGGTGCAGTGAGACGTTTTATGTCTGTATTTAGAGAGAGTTTTCATTCAGCTGATTGTCATACAGTACACAAAAGCCTGTCTGATTACTCCTTCATTAAACAGGCACATTATACAGCATTCATCTCACATGAAGTCAACTCAGGGAGTCATCAAATTGTAATTGATTAGGCTTAATTAGTCATCAGAAGGAAGGGCAGAGGAGAGCAGTAAGTGCTCTCTTTGTGATGGGAATGGTTGCGGATGGTCTTCAGCTTTGGTTTCTAATGATGCCAAGATGTTCTGAGCTGCTGCAGCCTCAAAGTCAGAGGTTCACCAGACAGCCTTCGTTAACATCCAGATCTGAACCTGCTGAGCTAATTGAGAATTAATTATTAAAACGGTCAATCTAAGTGAACTGTAAAAAGGACTACTTTTGAGCAATACAGTTTTACTTTAGAAAAGACATCTGTTATTATTGATGATGTGACGTAGTTAACAGGTTTGAATGAGGCATTGTGAGCTTTTTTCCCTCTCCGTATAAAACACTCCTGATGTCTTCATGTCCAAGCATACATTTGAATTCACGGCATGCAAGGAGTTTCTTTTATCCCTTTTAGACAGCACTTCTGAAAGACTATGACATTCCCTCAGCGGTGAAGATAAACACAGACAACAGAATCCCTGCTCTTGAGGAGAAAAGAGAGGGAACCCAGACGCGAGGTGGGGGGAGGTGCTTTTTCATCACAAACATTAACATAGACTCTTGATGTGACACTCCAGTCGGCTCTGAATCTGAGTCGGAAGTGGCTCCGGGCCAAGGTAAATAACCCGCTGGACAGAGCGGGACAGAACAGGGGAGGTTGTGTGAGGATGAATAGGACAGGCTGGAGGTGGAAGCGGCCCTCTGGAGTACTCGTCCATCAGGGGCTCCTTAATCAAAGTTTTCCTAGGGTGGAGGACGGGAGGAGAGGGGTGTTGCCTTTGCACTTCCTACTGCTATGTGTGCTTTTCCACCCCCAACAGTTTTTTTTTTTTTTCCTGTTTAATCTCAGTGTGTTTCAATCTGTGCACTCAGTCCAACAGTGAAGACTGCTTCTGTGGCAGCCAGGATGGCAGTAATTCCTGTAATTAATTCTGAGTCATGTAGTAATTATTATTTTTATTATTCACATGCAATACTTTTACCTTGGGTGCAGGTTTAGGAAAAGGAATGAATAAATGAATGAATGAATGAAGTTTATTTGAACTCTTTTTAATGTATTAACTTATGGAGATTTATTTGTGTGAAAAAAAACACTTATTTACTTATTTATTGGAAAATGTATTTATTTATTTATTTATTTAAAACTTTCAGTGTGTTTATTAGTGGGGAAACCTACATTTATTTATTTATTTATTTGTTTGTTTATTTTCCATACAACCTGACAGATATCACATTGGGGGTGTGTTTTTATTTATTTATTTTCCGTACAACCTGACAGATATCACATTGAAGTTGTGTTTTTTATTTATTTATTTATTTAAACTTTATTTTTCTTTTAACTTTCAAAGTGTTTTTTTTTTTTTTTTTTTTTTTTTTTTTAATGGGAAAAACTACATTTATTTTATTTTATTTTATGATCTTATTTTATTTTAGTTTAGTTTAGTTTTTAATTTAATTTAATTTGTATTTATTTTTTATTTTATTTTCCCATACAACCTGACGTATATCACATTGGGTGCCTATTTTTACTTATTTATTGGAAAATGTAGAATATTTATTTATTTATTTATTATTGATTGATTGATTTCCAGTACAACGTGGCCGATATCACTAAAATAGGTGTCTTAATAAATGTAAAGAAAGTTGTGTAAATAAAAAAATAAATAAATAAATAAAAAAAATAGTAATAATGGGGGTGTGGCCTGTATTTTTAGCCAGTCAGACACATTCTGTGTCTTTAAGTCATTTAGATTTATTGACATTGCGTTAACAATGCGTTTGGAGAATTAGAGGTTTGGAGGATGAGGATTGGCTACATCTTTGCAAAATGCTAAAATAATGTCTACATAGATGTTTCATGGTCATAGATTATTTCCCCATAAACAGCCTTTCCAAAAAGTGCTGTCAGTACACTGATAGTAAAAGATGGTAAAACCATGCTAATTGTTGTTTACTATGGTACTAAATGACTAGCATTTCATAGCATGGTATTTATGTAGTACTCTAAGGTACTTCTGTGGTGCTACTGTTTGTGTTATAAACTATGATTTTATCTAGATGCCTTTGTAAACAGTGGTATTACCATAGTAATTTTGTAAGCGTGGCCTGACGTGGATGTATGTGGCAGTTGGGTAGCAGTAGCAGCATTTGGGACCTCTCTCTTGAGTTGCTTTCAAGACGTGCATGGTGTTGACAGAACTGGAGCGCTGCTAAGTCTCAGGGCAGTGCCGGCGTGCTCTCGTCTTCCCAGAAAAAACACAATGTGTTTATTTACTGCCGAGCAAGTCCAAGTGCATTTTCATGTACTTGCCTGTGATTGAAACGGCGACTTGGTGTGGATTTTTTTTATAAGGCCTGGATTCATTTCCAGAGGGGGCTACAGTAAACAGCTTTACCAGGAGCGGGTTCCTCGGGGACCCTCAGGAAGTGATGGAAACGTTCTTCTATCGGGCCTCGGAAGGAAACGCAAATATGCTGGAGCATGTGTGAATGTCAAGAAGAAATCCCCCTTTTTGGCTTCACCCTCAGCGTATTAACAGTTTCTCACTTTAAACAAGGCGCCATAAAGCTAACAGATAGGGGTCATTGTTTGTGTAAGGGGAGAGATTTTGTTTATTGTTCTATTAAGAGCTATACTGCCCTCAAACTCAATATAAAATCCTGTCATAAACTTACATTTATTGCCCTCTGTTAGCAATATTCATACATATATATACTCTTAACTCTGCTGGATCAGAACCCCGCTCCCCGCTCTCCTCGAAATATTAATTCCAGCGCGTCAATGTTGACACGGAGTACGAGGGTGACAGTCGCCCACCCTGTCGTTACCCGCACACACGATGCCTCTCGAGAGTGCTTCCCCTCCTCCCCCCGCATCTGGTCGCCTGGCAGCTCGCTGGAGAAAAGGCTTCTATTGTGGAGCTGTCAAAGCGCTAAGCTAAGTGGGCTAAGGGAAAGCTCTCCTTAACAAAGGAGCCTGTCACCATCAAATAACAACAAGAAGAGAGAACCCAGAGGGACACTCTTAAATGGCAATTTGGCACCTACGGTGGTCGCTGTAAAAAAATAACCAGAGACACGTCTAATAATAGTAGTTATGGGGAGGGAGGAGGCAGTGGAGGAACCGGGGAGTGAGGGGTTATTATAGATGTGTGTGACTCAGTGAAATGGCAAAGTCTGGACAAGGAAAACTGGATCAGTGCACTGTCTTTAAGTGACAACCTGTCCTGATGAATGATGTCACAGTGTCAAGAAGAAGGTCAGGGCATGGATTTGTCACCACACCAGTCAAAGGTGTAGGCACACTTCTGCCTGTTTTTGGATGGCAGACGCATGGACTGTCCTGAAGTTGCGTGAAAGTTCCCATGCTGCTAAAATAAGCTCTTTTGAGGAAGACCTTGCTGCTGGATTTGCAAAAGTTTCCTGGCAATAAATCTTCGAAAGATCTTCTATACTTTTCTTTGAGTGACTAGAATGTAAACTTGATATTCTTGATTGCACATGTATATTTTAGTTATGTCACATTTACGTTGACTGAAGATATTACACATTTGTTATCCTCCTACTAAATGAAAAAGCATGAAGCATAAATATTGGAGCCTGTGCCATACAGTATTATACACTAGATTTTCTATGAAATCGACCAACTCAGACTTACAAAAGAACTGCAGACAGGTTTTTTAGCAACTAGTGTTGCATCAACTAGTGTCTTATCCAAAGAAATTGTGGAACAAATCTTGTCAAAACTAGTGTATTCCTTTACAAAACATTTACAAAACAAGGATTAATCTTGACCCATTCAGACATACTGCAAGAGTTTGACAGCAAATAGATAGTCGAATAGTTTGAGGCAATCCAAAAATCAGAACATATTTCTGTTTGACCATGAAAGGATAGTTCACCCAAAACTGAAAATTCTGTCATTAATTACTCACCCTTGTGTCGTTCCAAACCCATAAGACCTTTGTTCATCTTTTGAACACAAATTAAGATATTTTTGATGAAATTCAAGAGCTTTCTGACCCTGAATAGACAGCAATGCAACCAAAACCTTCAAGGCCTAGAAAGGTAGTAAGGACATCGATAAAATAGTCCATGTGACATCAATGGTTCGACCTTAATTTTATAAAGCTATGAGAATACTTTTTGTGCACGGAGAAACATTTGCCGTGGTACTCTCGTGAATGCACGTTGGCTGACATGGAAGAGAAGAAATTGTTGAATAAATTTGTTATTTTTGTTTTCCTTGCACACAAAAGGTATTCTCATGGCTTCATAAAATTAAGGTTGAACTACTGATGTCACATGAACAATTTTATCAATGTCTTTTCTGTCTTTCTAGACTTTGAATGTTGTGTTCAAGAGCGGTTGCGTTGCTGTCTATGCAGGGTCTCAGATTTAATCCAAAATATCTTTATTTGTGTTCCGAAGATGAACAAAGTTTTGACAGGATTGGAGCGACCTAAGGGTGAGTAATTAATAACAGAATTTTCATATTTGGGTGAACTGTCCCTTAAATTGGCCATGCAAAACAAGCTCTAGAAGATTTTGTAAAACAAACTTAGTTAGCTATCATGCTAGCATGCATGATAGTTGGTCCATTGGGCTAATGAGTCTATATTTCATCCATATTGGTCCAACCCATATTGGAAAGAAGAGAATCGTGATATGTGGATTGTTGAACAGCTCAAAACCAACATGATCATTACTGTCCTGTAGAATTTGGCTCCTAACACATTTGCCTGGAAGTTTTTAGCAATCCTGAATATCTTGATTAGCAGTTGTGTTTAATTAGGGTTTGAAGATAAACTCTGCAGGGCAGTGGCTCTCCAAGGAGTTGGACAGACCACCTCTGCTGAAAAATCCAGCATTCCTGGTCACCAGTATAAGGTGTGTTTTGCACACTGGGACCAGCATGGAATTCTGGTTGCTGATTTGCTGGTACCCAGCATAAAGATGTTATTAACTGTCCCATTGAAAGAGCTCTTCTCATAACACCTATTATTGAACAAACTGCTTATGATTAAGCTTCTCTTGGCATTTAGGCATTAGGGTTTTCATATCTCTAAATGTTATTGTTATGGAATGTACACAAACTATATTTCCATACAGATCTTATGAAACAGGAGACAATTCCTTTAATGTTTTTAAATGTTTTACCTGTTCACCAGTGATATTGATTAATAACCTTTGGGTTACAAGTCAGACTCTCTAACCATTAGGTCACAACTGCCCCATAAACCAGCCTGGACCACACTATGCCATCATAAACCTGCCTGGGCCACACTATACCATCATAAACCAGCCTGGGCCACACTATACCATCATAAACCAGCCTGGCCCAAACTATACCATCATAAACCGGCCTGTATCAGCACTATACCATCATAAACCTGCCTGGACCACACTGTACCATCATAAACCAGCCTGGACCACACTATACCATCATAAACCGGCCTGTATCAGCACTATACCATCATAAACCAGCCTGGCCCACACTGTACCATCATAAACCAGCCTGGTCCACACTATACCATCTTAAACCGGCCTGTATCAGCACTATACCATCATAAACCAGCCTGGCCCAAACTATACCATCATAAACCGGCCTGTATCAGCACTATACCATCATAAACCAGCCTGGCCCACACTGTACCATCATAAACCAGCCTGGACCACACTATACCATCATAAACCTGCCTGTATCAGCACTATACCATCATAAACCTGCCTGGACCACACTGTACCATCATAAACCAGCCTGGACCACACTATACCATCATAAACCGGCCTGTATCAGCACTATACCATCATAAACCAGCCTGGCCCACACTGTACCATCATAAACCAGCCTAGACCAGCTTGGAATCCATGCTGTTTTATGCTGGATTTTTCAGCAGGACCCACTGATCAAGATAATGAAAATGTGGTCATTCCATGTCCTTTCAGCAAGATGATGACCCCCAACACTTCAATTTTGTCTAGATTTGGATTGCAATTCATGTGAAAGACTTAGTCTTATATATACTTATATATAAGTATATAAGAGCAACCAGATAGAAACAACGCTGCCCACAAGAGCCCTACATTTCTTGGAATTATTGCAGAAGAGTCAGTCAAAATGCTGGAAAACTGTTGCAACTGTTGTATTTGGTCAAGGCCAGATTTATCAAAAATACTTTCATTCTGCTGGACTTGAAACCCAAGACATCCTTGAAATTTCTTGAGCTCTGTCTGCAATAACAGTAAAGGCACAAGAGATTTAATTGAGGTGCATTGTTATTCTCAGGGAGATCTTTACTGCCACTGTCACCTTGTTGTTGCTCACTGGTACCCAGACCTTAAGCTTTTTAAATGATTGTTCAACATGCTTTACACAAAGTTGGAATTCAATTGAACATCGCTACAAGGCTTTTGTGATCATAATTGGCATTTCTGTCAATGCACTCGAATCTCCCTGGAATTTCACATTAGTCATCCATTTGCCTATCAGGTAGCTGGCAGGCAGCTATGGAGACAAGTAGCAGGTGCCTCACAATTTGCAGGATCCCTCTGCGCAACACGCCAAATTTTAGTAATGACCAGCGAGTGTTCCACTCTCACAATTAGGGGAGCATAGCTGGCATACAGCCCAGAGCCGACCCATGAGACCCGAGTCCAGAGCCCAGCAGTGATGTGGCACAAGCCTGCTACCGCAAACTACACAACCCGCTCTCAACGGAATGTCCTCTCTGCCCTCCAAAACATCTGTCTGCTCTGCCCGAACATCATTGAAGCTGAGAACGGTGACAAAAACACACCAATCTGACCTTGGTCTGAAAATACACCTTAAGAGACCTTAAGAGGTTTATTCGCCTGTTTCCAGACCAGTGCTTTTGGATATAGTTGTCTTGTTTTAAATGGGGCACTGTCTTTTAGATAGCCATTTATCATTTGCAAACTCTGAGTATGAACTTTTTCGATGAACTTTTAGCTCCAGTGGTTTCTTGGTAACAGCCTGTGGAAATATGCATATGCCAACAGATTGTTTATTGTGGGAAAAACATCAGAAACATGGAGAATTATGTACTTGGCTGAAATGTGCACCAGAATTCTGGAACAAATTTGGTTCATAGCATTACGGGTCCTTCAAACCCATTGAAGCTGTACAGTAATAAGTGGTGACACTGAGGAAAAGCACACCAGCTTGTGTTTCTCTTTTCATATGCTAACAGTTAGAAAGTTTAAAGGTTGTCTCTGGATATTGTTTTTCTTGGCCTTGGTTTTACTTTAATAACCCGCTGTTCATTTAGACTAATTCCAGAGCTCTCTGATGCATTTTAAGCAATGAAAGGTATTTGAGTGAGAACATAGTTGTGAATATTGTAACTAGTTTCTACTACAGAGTCACCTACTTTGTTGCTCTTATACAGTATGTACTGGGGCAGCAAAATCAATACCAGGCAAAGCCGAAAGAATCAATAACCTTATCATGAAGGCTGTTTCAAGCTCTTAGACATCCTATACAACACCTTCCATACGCTCTTGAGTTTCAGGGTTTTTCCTCAAGTTAACTCTATCAGAATCAAGACCGTAGCCATAATATCTGTTTAGCTTGTTCCCTAAGTTTTTTTCCCACCAATAAATCACCTGCCATATGAATGCATATACAAATAAACCTTGGACCAGTGGATGGAAAAAGTAATGACAAGGCTATAGAAGTAGTAATATTGCATAATGGGTTATCTTTTATTCTACCTCCTACATCTGGACAGATTTACTGTACATTATGATGATGCCGTCAACACACATTGTCTGAGAACAGCATGTCAGAGCACGGACGTCCCATGTGAGTCAACTTATCTGATAGCCATCTTGCCTAGACTTATACACTAGTAATGAAAGATGACTTGACAGATCTAAACATCATTGAAGTTTAATGGAAGGTTCTGGAGTTTCCACCACCCTCATTTTGCAAAGAAAGAAAGAAAAAATCTTTTCTTTGTGGTGCTCCTGTATTACTAGAATTACACCAGGGCGAAGTCAAATGCCTTTGGTGTTAACCAAAAACCACCATGCCTAAACATCACTGAAGTTTACTGGAACGTTCTGGAGTTCACAGTACAACTGGGTTTTTTTATGTTCTTGCAGAAAACTGGAAGTATTTTCCCATGTGGTGTTCCCATATTCCTAGAATGAAGTCACACACCTTCCATCTTAAAGGGTCAGTTGACCCAAAAATTAAATTACTCATGCTTATGTTGTTCCAAGCAGCTGATGGTAGCCATTGACTTCCATAGCATTTTTTCAATAGCATGAAAGTCATTGACTACCGGTTATTCTTCGGTTCTTCAAAATATCTAAAAAAAAAAAAAAAAAAAAAAAAAAAAAATACAGGTTTGGAACAATATGAGGGTGAGTAAATGATGACAGAAATTTCAGTAACACTTTAGTTTAGGGACCAGTTTTCACTATTAGGGTACAACGGGGCTAAATGCGCTAAAATCGCTAAAATAAATGCATATATTTTGAGACAAAGGTCTTGATTTTCAGTTTTGTTTAAGATAATTAAAGCAACAGTTTTTAAGTAACGAAAGAATATGTAAAAGTATGGTATTTGGGGTAAAAAGCGCCCCTGCTGTTGGGTCTAAAGGCGCACAGTAATTAACATAATAATTTTAATGACAGTATATTTATTGAACAAAAAATAAGCAGAAAATAGTACAAACTTGATTGTTTTGAACAAGTATTAACTTAGACATTTTTTAAAAAAACAACAACATTATTTTAGCTAAAGTGTTAGTATCAATACCGTGTGCTTTTTACCCCATGCTGGTGAGCCTTTTACCCCATGTGTGGGGTAAAAAGCCCCCCTTGCCACCTCATACATTTATAAACGGAATGATGGTGAATGATTTATTTTCACGCAAAATCTGTTGCTCCATTAATGTTAAATGAAACGTACATAAAATTATACATTTTAGGTGCAGTGAATAGCATATTTTTCTTAAGGTGGGCCTTTAGCCCCATTGTACCCTACTTAGTTGCTTATTAACATGCATATCACTAGCATATTGGCCATTTATTAGTACTTATAAAGCACATATTAATGCCTTATTCTGGATGACCATATTTTAGATCCCTTAATCATACCCCATACTTAAACTTAACAATTTACTTACTATTAATAAGCAGTAAATTAGTTTATTGAGGCAAAAGTTGTTAAAAATCATTGGTCCCCATACTAAAGTGTGACTACAATTTTATTTTGGGGTGAACTATCACTTTAATCACAATTGAATGTTATTGGAATGTTTGTGAAGTGTGAATTAGTTTTCCTTCTTTCATTCTTCATCAACAGTGAAACCCTTTAACAAAGTTGCGCTGAATGTAACAATTGGCTGACCTTATTAATTACATCATTGGCGGTAAAACACTGTCCAACACATCCTTGTTTATAGCTGTATAATATGTATTTAGAATGTTTGTGTCAGTAAGGCAAATTGTTTGTGTCAATAGCTTCTTCTAATGAGACGTCACTCGTCATGTGTTGAGTGAAACAGATGTGGCGAACAGTACGATGTGAAGGATCTACAGCTTCCCACAATCAATCAGTCTGCTTTATGGAAAAACGCTCTTTCTCTTTATTTCACAAGCTTTCCTTTGTTATTCTTTGTTCATGTTTATATTTTCTGCTGTGCTGATTAGTTTACTGTACTTTATATGTACGGAATAGATAATGTTGCACACTCTGATCTAGAGACGCACACTTGAGCTCTACCTGCAAGTCATCTGTTAGCAGAACCGGTAATCTTAAAAGCAGTGCACTTTCAGCACCTGGTTTCCTATGTAGGTCTTTCTCAGCATCTGTTAGATATTACGGGGGTAATGACTGGTAGTTTTGTTCAAAGTCCTTCTCAATCTACAGTCCTGCACGACAGCTTAGGTCATAGAAAACTAAACCATAAACACATTTTGTTCTTATAAAAGGCTTTTATTGTTTTAGTTTTAGGGGAATGCTCGTCTGTTTGTCTTTATTTCATGGCTGTGGTGTGTTCTGCTGGCAATCAGGCCTTGAAAGAGTGTCGATACAGACCTTTCTGGATGATGTCATTGCTTGCACATAACATTGTTTACATTTGTTCTATCTATCTATCTATCTATCTATCTATCTATCTATCTATATATCTATCTATCTATCTTGTTCAGTACCATAGTACTCACTTCTCAGAGGTTGCACTGACATTGTCTGTCATTTTGACGGACAGGGTCGTAAAAAGTAAAAAAAAATAAATAAATAATTTTCATATTTTAATTATAATAACACATTTAATTGCTTTTATTTTTGTTCACGTTTTCGCTTTTAATCATAAACCTACAGGTCGACAGCGCAGTGTTTAAAAACAACAAAATACACTAGGGTTGGGTTAAAAAAAAAAATAATAATCAATTTAGAAAAAATCTAAATAGTTTCTCATTTTAATGAAACAATATCGATTCTTAAATCACAATCGATCTCTTGGTCTATGCTGTTTTCATAGAACAGTACATAGAGCGTCTTCCTTCCAATAAATAGCAGTAGGCAGTTGTGTTACTTTTGATATGAAACAAAGTCCCAGATTTCAAATTATGTCAGTTTCCTTGGGAAATTCAAGCAATAAATATCGTTTTTGTGCTCTTTAATGTAGCATGGTAGATCGTTGTAGTTTCTGTGTACTCGCATGTGCGTAATCAAACGCAAATGATAGTTTCATTTTTGTTCTGTATCCTGTGCTCTGCTGCCAGACTGGAGTGCACTCGCCACCAACTAGACAGGGGTGGGAATTACAGCTACAATTTACATCACCCTCAGTGTAATCTGTCAAAATGACAGACGGCCTTCAGATTTTTCAGTCACTGATAAAAAATTTCCTTCAGTGACGGAGAATTTTCGGTTAACGCGACCTCTGTCACTACCATTTATTCATAATATAACTTATTGAAGTTGTTCATAATAATTCAGTTAATATATTTGTATTTATATATTTAAATATACATGTGAATAAAATAAAATGTTAATGTTAGTTACTTTTATTTTAATGAAATACACTCCATACTTGCTGTGTCATTAAAACTTTGTTGTGTTTATTTTTGCAGAATGCTTGAGGATGACCTGAAAATCAGCAGTGATGAAGAGGACACTGAACAGGTAACTGATGCAGCCAAATGCAGCTTTGGACAGTCTGAACTATCTGAAATATAGCTGAATTTCAAGACAGAATATTGTTTGAGCTTGATTCACAGTTTCACCCTGAGCAAACGCTGGATTATCAGTGTAATGAGCTTCTGTACATATATAGGCAATATTACACTCGTAGACGTTAGATATGGCTGTATATCGGCACACTGTGATTACCTGCGGCCTTGTACCTAGACCGTGCTGATAGACAGCCATATCTCACGTCTACGAGTGTGATATTTCATTCATACAGTTCAAAGGCACAAGTGTGTAAACGAAAACGGAGTGTCTTTAAAAGCCCTCTTTTGTGTAGAACTACTTCATTTCGCCGCAGATTTAAATCTAAAGTTGACAGTTGAACAGTTGAGCTCAAGCCTCCATTACTAATTCCAAAACGTCACTTTAGAACTAGTAACTAAGGAATGTTGAGTTGCTTCATTGAAAGTTTATTGTATTACTGTATTAAAAGCTCACTGTTTTATGTAGAGTTTTATGAGAGAGATGTGGACTGGGCAAGTGTGATTACCTGCATCTGATACAGCTTTCATTCTTCAGCTCAATCTCATATTCACCTTAAACATTTGTTTGAATATCTGCTGATATATATATATATATATATATATATATATATATATATATTATATATATATATATATATATATATATATACCATATTAACTACACCATTTTAAAATCATATTTCAGATTGAATACACATTGAGGGGTCCTATTATGCTCTTTTACAAAGTCTTTATTTTGTTTTGGGGGTCTACTAGAACATGCTTTCATGCTTGGTGGTCCAAAAAACGCATTATTTGTAACATAATTTACATTATTACAATACATTTCTCCCAGCCTGGCACAAATGGCTCGATTAGTTCCGGGTTTAATGAAGGCCCGCCTTCCGAAAAGCAAAATGTGTTGTGATTGGTTAGCTGTCCCACTGCGTTGCGATTGGCAAACAGCTTAAACGCTATTTCAGTACTGCCACACCCCTCGTCAAAGAAGCAAGTTCCGTGTACAACTGTTAGCGCAAGCTAGATTAAACAGATTTTTACATTTTAAATATGAATATTTTTAAATATTACAAAAACGCATCGATTCACTACAGGAGGCCTTTATTAACCCCCCAGAGGCGTGTCAGGCACTTTTTATTATGAATGGATGCATATTATTAGACTTGTTTTGGACTGATGAGGAGAAACACCCGTCTATGCCGTTCTAAAGCTTGGGAGTGCCAGGATAAATTTTAATATAACTCTGATTGCATTCGTCTAAACGAAAGAAGTCATATACACCTGGGATGCATGGAGGGTGAGTAAATAATATGCTACAGTAGTGTTATGTCCTGTCAGCCTGCGAGATTGCCAATACGTGATATTATCGTGCTACTGTATTTAATTATTTGCATACTTAGTTTCATTGCCCGAAGTCAGCTCCAGCATAAGGCTAAAAGCAGCCTAACATTATCAAAGAACATCATCACTGATTAGCCTAGCCTATTCTAGTGCAAGTTTATGCATTTAAAAAAACAATCGCGTTATAAGTGAAGCTATCTACAGTATGATGAATAAATCTCTTACCACACACTGCACACATTTGCGGCGCGTTACGGCTCCGACGTGGCAACCGCAGTAGATCGCGGCTTCGGCATGTGTTTCGTCCCCCTGTACTGAACATGTCTGCGGCTCGTTACAGCTCTGAAGCGGCCACTCTAGTCAATGCTTGTGGTTATATCCGCTGCGCTGCAGCTCGTTGAAGCGGTTCTCCACGCTGCATCGCTAAGTTAGGCTAAGCCCCCACCTCGTCCCTACCCTCCCTCCAACAATTAGAATTTCCGTGGGTGGGATTTAATTTAATGATATTCTAATGGACCAAGTTGTGACATCATTGCATGCGGAAAACAAACATTGTAGTCCAAAGGAGCCGTTCGTTGTAGTTCTTGAAAAGAGATTTTTTAAAAATCTCCCTTTGGAGTGGACTTTGAGATTTCTAGACTTTGTAGATCTCTTTTATGCCCAAAGATACACACCACACACTGACTAAAGTTCAAAAAGTGAAAAAGCATAATAGCACCCCTTTAAGCTTGACAGTTTCAATGGGACAAATGTACAGCAGTTGTCCATAGACTTTTTTAATAAAATGAGACACAAGTAAGCATTATTTTCCATGGCTATTGAGCATGTCAGAGATGATATATTAAGCTGTATAGTAAGTTTCTTTACTAAATCCACTGTTATATTTCATAGAATTGTCAAAGATTAACTATTAGAATTTGATTAAGGTCATAGCTTACTCACTAATAATACATGCTCACACAATGTCCTTGAATACTTGAACATAATACAGCAAAAGATTATTAATTATGTCTCGGTTTACTTTTTAATAATCAAATGTCTTTTCTCAACCTTCAAATTGAAAAGGATAGTAGTAAATGAATATACAACAGACATAATTTGTTATGGATCACTAGATAATAGGGTTTGAACTGTTTGGGTCCAACAAGCGAAGCAACTTATTATTAAATGTGTAAAATCCTGGATAATAAAATGGATTATCTCACAAATGAACCGAGCCCTGCAGGGATGCTTCTAAACACATGAAACAAAATAAATACCATAGCACAAAATGTTACTACAGCATATATGCTATACATATATCATTTTGAAATTAAAATAAGATAACATTTGACATTAAACTGGCCTGTTTTTCACCTAAATTGAAATCAAAATGCTAATCAAGTGCTGTGAGTGGTTCATCAAATAAAGGATAGTGAAAATGAAGATGTTGTCATCATTTACTCACTATCATGTCATTCTGAACCTGTATGACTTTCTTTTTCAGGTGGACTATCCATGTAAGTGGTTTTATGTTGAAATTTGTAACAGATTTCTGCAAATCAAACAGCTGAATGGTTGATGATTTTACATTGCTTTAGATCGCTGAGAAATTTTTGTTTTGCTGTTAAACATTTTTTATCGTCTTTCCGTTGTGAATACTATAGACAAACAGTTACTTGACTTTTTTTTGTTTGTTTGTTTGTTTTTGTCTGTTTATATCTGTTTTTATTTTTTATAAAAAATGCTATGGATTTTTTTGGAAACAAAATGTTTTGTTTTGTTTTGTTTTGTTTTGCATGTTGACAAATATTGTGGATCTTTTTGTAAAATAAACAATTTAGTTAGTACCATGGAAATAGACAGACAGTTACTTGACTTCTTTTTTATGTTTATGTTTTGTTTTGTTTTGTTTTGTTTTGTTTTGTTTTGTTTTGTTTTGTTTTGTTTTGTTTTGTTTTGTTTTGTTTTTTTGTTTTGCTTTGCTTTGTTTAGCATGTAGTCTGAAATAGTGTTGACAAATATTGTGGACCTTTTTGAAAATAAACTAGTTAGTTAGTTAGTTTGTTTGTACCATGAAAATACTATAGACAAACAGTTACTTGACTTTTTGTTTTGTTTTGTTTTGTTTTGTTTTTGTTTCAGTCTTTTTTGATCTGTTTTTTTATGTATCGTGGAAATACTAAAGACAAAAAATACTATGGATTTTTTTTGGAAATAAAATGTTTTTTTTTTTTGTTTTTTTTTTGGTCTGTTTTTATTTTTTATGTATCATGGAAATACTAAAGACAAAAAAAGACTATGATTTTTTTTTTGGAAATAAAATATTTGTTTTGTTAGTTTGTTTTGTTTTGTTTTGTTGCATGTTGACAAACACTGTGGACCTTTTTGAAGATAAGCTATTTAGTTAGTTTTAGTTAGTTAGTACCATGACAATACTATATACAAACAATTACCTGACTTTTTTGTTTTGTTTTGTTTTTGTTTTGATCTGTTTTTATTTTTTTTTTATATATGTATCATGGAAATACCAAATGAAATAAAATGTTATGTTTTGTTTTTTGTTCTGTTTTGTTTCGGTTTGGTCTGTTTTGATCTGTTTTTATTTTTTATATATGTATCATGGAAATACTAAAGGCAAAAAATTATGTTTTTTGTTTTTTTTAATAAAATGGGGTTTTTTGTTTGTTTTTGTGCATGTTGACAAATACTTTTTGAAAATAAACAATAAAAATAATATATATATATATATATATATTTATTTATTTAGTGCCATGAAAAATACTATGAGTGGTATAAGTGGTTTTATGTTGAGATATGTAACAGATTTCTGCAAAACATAAAGCTAAATGTTTGATGATTTTACATTGCTTTAGATCATCGAGACATTTTTGTTTTGCCGTTAAACGTTTTTTATCCTCTTTTCCGTTGTGAATTGACTATTTAAGGTCTGACTTTCACACATTGATCATGTTTGAAATGGCTTTGGCCCTGTGTTGATTTCAACAGGCGCTGTGCTAAACCACTCCGTCACAGTGGCTTTTTGGGAAAGCTAATGTGATCCGAATCACAATAGTGATGCCTGCTCTCTCCTGCCCCCCTAAAAAAACCCTCCTTCCTCTGTTTCTCACATATATAACCCTTAAAGCAAGTGCCCAAAAACTCCTTCCACTTGAGATAGAGGCGACCTGACATTCGTAAGAGTTCACTTGCACGTGTGCTCGCGTTTGCACGTCTCTGGCCGCGTGTGGGTTTACCTACGCACGCCACCGCCGGCAGCAACGGCCCCCAACCATGTTGCCTAGCAACATCCATCTGCGAGCAGCCTGGAATGAGCCCAAATTCCCCACTGAGAGGGAAACAGCAATAAGAGGGCCTGTGACAGATGATCTGAGTTGTTTCATCTAATACACTGTGAAGATCACTGGCTCCCTCCCTGAATGATAAATGGACTGTACACAGATCAATGGCCGCAGCATTAAACCCAAAACATGCGTCTCTGGCTCTGCGGCTGCCCAGGTAGCGGTAGCCTGGCGCTGTGCTCATCTCGAGTGCTGGATATCTCAATATATCCCTATTTACCTTGAGAGATTTGATTTTGAAAGTAGCGCTTATGTGCCAGTAAAGCACTCCGTGATGCATTTACTACAGCCGAAGGAGTCACTGTGACAAACGTACAGCTCAGAGCTAATAAACAGCGTGCTGTCATAGAGGAATGGGCAGATTAGCTCAGGAAATGAATCTCATTGAGTGAAGAGATTGTTTTTTTTTTATATTAGGCTAGGGCACTTAGTGTTAGTCAGTAGATGATTTCTTTGACAGTCCTTATGTAATATAATTTTTCCAAGTCAAATGGAATTTATAACATTTATGATCAAAGCTTAGTTTTGTTGACTGTTTTACCAGAAATCTGCTGAATGCTATTTTATCAACAGTTGTGATGTTTTATGCAGATTTAAATGACAGAATTCACTAACAAATAATATAGAAATATTTTTTGTTTGTTTTGTTTTGTTTGAGATGTAGCATGACATACTGTTGACAAATACTGTTGACCTTTTTGAAAATAAAGTATTTATTTATTTGTACCATCTAAATATGTAATATGGACAACCAGTTACTGGACTTTTTTTAATTAAAATGTGTATTTATTTATTTATTTACATATCAGCACTATGAACAAACAATTAGTGGACTTTTTTGAGCAAAAAAACAAAAAAACCTTTTTGTTTTGTGGTTGGATTGATTTGGTTTGGCCTGGTTTGGTTGGTTGGTTGGGGTTTTTAAATAAAATGTTTGTTGTTTTGTTTTGTTTTGTTTTGTTTTGTTTTGCATGTAGCATGAAATAGTGTTGACAAATACTGTGGACCTTTTTGAAAATAAACTATTTATTTATTTATTTAGTTAGTTAGTTAGTTAGTTAGTTACCATGAAAATAATATAGACAAACAATAACTTGACTTGATTTTTATTTTTGGTCTGTTTTTATTTTATTCAATACTATAAATACTATAGACAAACAAATACTATGGATTTTTTTTGGAAATAAAATGTTTTATTTCATTTTTTTTTTAGTACCATGAAAATGCTATGGTCGAACAATTATTAGGCTTTAAAAAAAAGTTTTGTTTTGTTTTGTTTAAACTATTGATAAACTGTTGATTGATTGATTGATTGGTTGATTGGTTGATTTAGTTAGTTAGTTAGTACAATGGAAATACTATAGACAAACAATTACTGAACTTTTTTATTTTTATTTTTATTTTATTTATTTTATATATATATATATATATATATATATATATATATATATATATATATATATATATATATATATATATATATATATATATATATATATATATCATGGAAATACTGTAGACAAACAAATGCTATGTTTGTTTGTTTGTTTGTTTGTTTGGAAAATAAAATGTTGCCGTTTTTTGTTTTGCTTTGCTTTTTTTATGTGCCATGGAAATGCTAGGGACAAACAAATAATATGCATTTTTATTGGGAAATATTTTTTTGTTGTTTTTTGTTTTGTTTTCATCCTTTTTGTAAGTACAGCTGTAATGTGTTAAATATCACTAATATGGGGCTTTGATCTATACACAGGAATTTAACTTCCTGTACCATGGTATTTATATATTACCTCATTATATACCATAGTTTATCGCTAAAATAATGCAAAATACCAATTCTAGTATAATACAAGAATGTATATTTAAAGTAACAGTAAAGACAGTAACAGAAACATTTGAACATCCATTGCAGTGTTAATTGGTACTACAACAGCCTTCTTTGTTATCGTCATGTTTTCATGAGATCCATTTGTATATGCTCTTGTACTTCATTTTTATATACGAGTTGTCAGGGGTAATGATAGTTAATTGACTGTATTTGTTTTACTACTGCTTAGAAAGCCCCAGTAAACACTACAGATACTTATGAGCAGCATGAGTTACTGAACACCGCTGTGAACTCCAGTAATCACAGGAATTTACAAATGCTGTGCCTGAATAGAATCTCCATCCCAGAAAATCAATATAAATTTCCTCAAGCAACACTGATCTACTGTTTCTGGTCATGCTTAACTGTTCTCTCTAAGTATCCCACTCTCACGTAAACACAGAGCAAGTCCATAAGGGGGAAACCAGCAAACACTCGAACGCTGTGATCTGCCTATTTTGCTGTGTTCGGATGTTTTCTGCTCTCGCTTTCTTTCTCTGCACGGTATCGACCTTTAATCTGATGGGCTGTTGTCTTATTCACAGGCCGCCGAGAAGCCCAAGCCCAGGAGCGCTCCTCTCAAGTAAGTGACTAATCAAGTCCAATTCATTTCTTATTCTGTGCTGCTGCTGGTGTGGCTGTTGGGTAAACAGCAGGTTATTTGTAGAGACGAGCTCAGGAAGTAATCGCTTGCATAAAACTCTGCCGATGCTGATGTGGATGACATAACACCTTACATCATTCAGTACAGAGTCTAACTTTTCACATGACTTTTTCAGATTTACAAAAAAATCTTCAAGCTTAAACCTTAATTATTTCAAACTTTTGTTTATTATACTTTTTGAAGGCTGTTTCATATGATGTCATATGCCTGTTTATTTGCTGACATCCAAAAGCCCAAAGCTGTTTGTAATGTAGACCTTCTAATTATTTTGTTTCCCATCTTCTCCCGGGATCACATCCGTCCGCTGGCTTTAGTCAAGGACACGCTTCTCTAGCATTATGGCGCTCCCGCGTTTATTTCCATCAGCATTTTATCTGTAGTGGTGGTCCTGATGGCTTGGGATTGGGAACAGGAGGTGCAAATGGGGCCTCATTAAGGAGACAGAGAGAAAGCATGGCCTACAGCCGTGTTCCTGCAGTGGGAATCTGGGACTGGAGGAGCTGGAAGCGCTTGTGCTGCGCTGTAGTGGGTGTGGGGTTGAGAGCCAAAGGCTCCAGGCTCTGAGTGAGGGGCAGAGGTTCGTCCCAGCTGCAGTTAGTGAGGTGAGCGGAGCGGGGGATTGTGGGTGGTGGTTTAGCATGGTTACTGTAATAGTGGTTAAGAGCACTGAGTGGATTTGATCAGGACGTTTTAAATGTGACTATGTGAATTGTAGTGTAAGTAGAAGCAGCGGTATTTATTGCTTCTATGCTTTTCTATCTGTTGTTATTAAACAGTAACAAAGATGTAATAAAATGTTCAATAAATAGGTACATTTATTATTCTTTAGCTTTAATTATGCAGTCAGAGCTCTGTCAAAAAAAAGTGAGTGGTTCCTATCTTGTGAGCTCTTGTTTGTCTGTTTGTTTTGTCAATAATGACATTTTTTTACTAAAACACGATTTTGTATGATGTATTAAACATTAAGTTAATTATTAATTGATCTTTAATTATTATTTTATTTTATTTTAAAGTTTTTATTCAGTGCATTTTTATGTCCTTATTTTACAACTGCCGTTGTATGACATTCATTCATTCATTCATTCATTCATTCATTCATTCATTTATTTATTTTACAGATTAAAATTTGGATGTATATACTTTTAGAAATAGTATATTACCATTTAACTTTACGATTTCTTAAGTACTTTTATTCGGCAAGGATGTATTAAATTGACCAAAAGTAACAGTAAATATATTTATAGTTTTATAAATTATACATTTTAAATTTAATTTAATATAAATACAATTTATAATTGTATTTAAAAAAAGTTTATAAATGTATATTTTTATTTAATTTTATTTTATGTAAGGTTTTTACTGTATTCAGTGTATTTTTATGTCCATATTTTACAGCTGCTGCTGTATAAAATCACTTTATTCATTCATTCATTATTCATTCATTTACAGATTAAAATCTTTACGTATATACTTTTAGAAATAGTTTATTACCATTTAACTGTATAATTTCTTAAGTACTTTTATTCAGCAAGTATGTATTAAATTGACCAAAAGTAACAGTAAATATATTTATGGTTTTATAAATTAGACATTTTAAATTTTATTTAATGCAATTTATAATTAAAAAAAAAAAAGATAAATGTATCATTTTATTTACATTAATTTTATGTGAGGTTTTTGACCAAAAGTAAAAGTAAAAATATTGAAAATAAGTTTATAAATTATACATTTTTAATTTAATTTATATAAAATATATAATTTAATTTTTTTAAAAATGTACTAAATTTATAATTGTATTGAATTTAATTTTATGTAAGATTTTTACTGTATTCAGCGTATTTTATATATTTCACAATTTTACTGTTTTTACAGCATTTCTAATCAAATAAGTGCAGCTTTGGGATGCATAAAAATCTATTTAACAACATTTACCGTCCCCAGACTTTTGAACAGTAGTGTGTTTGTATTATTTATTCCTTAAATTCTCGTGCACAAATCACTGCTTGAATAGCACTAGCATCAGAACAGCCTGTTGTAGTTTAATTATCATGGAACTGAGACATTTGTGAGACGTCTGTCAGGGCCTGTGATGTTCATGTAGGTTTGCCCCAGTTTCAGCAGCCACAGTCCTGACAATGAAATGTGCCTATTAAAACATCCCCTACAGTTCAGCCCTGGGCTCCATAGCGCAGCAAACTGCCTGCATGACTGCCTGCCTTTCACGCGGCCGTGAGACTGCTGCTCCCTCGAGCTGGGAAGGCCTGGAAGCAAGAGCTAATCCAGAAGCAGGCGCTCTGTGCTTCAAACCTGAGCTAAAAAGCCAGACAGACTGTGAAAATTACTGGTCATTCTGTGTGTGTGTGTGTAATTATTTTCTCGGGCCACATCTCACTCTAGGAGTCTTTCCCGATGGAGTCGCTTGCTGACAGTCACACCTTACAGTTGTTATGTCATCAAATGTGGTACGCGACACCCCACGAGTGTTATAAAAACAAAGTCTGCTTTAACATGACACTTGCGGCATGATACATACTTGAAAATATATTACAAGGCAGCATAAGTGCCTGTATGGCCGTGTAATGTGGCATTTGGATCTTAATTGACATGCTTTTCTTGCTCTCCGATTGACTCTTACTCTCTCATGAACTGATGTTGAGTGTAAAAACATTTGAAAAACAACAACTGAAATCAAAACCAACCTAATTTATTTAAAAAGTTTAAAATTTTAATACGAATTATGTATTGTATTATGTCAATATGTTGAATTTAATTTTATTTTTATATATTCTGTTTTATTTATGTATTTATTTATTTATTTATTTTAGTTTAAGTTTACGTAATGATATTTGTTTGTTTGTTTTTAATAACTTCTGTTTATTTTAACTTTGGAATCATGGCAAAGAAAAATTGCATAATTTCCATATTTTGCATAATATATATATATATATATATATATATATATATATATATATATATATATATATATATATATATATATATATATTTTATCAGTAACACTTTAAAATAATATTAATTTTAACCAAGACTTAAAATGTTTTAAAAGTAATTCTAATTACTAATACAGTTAACTAATTAATAGTAATTAACAAATCATATAAACATCTAATATTTTATTTTATTTTTTATATTTCAACTTTTTTTATAAATTTCAGTTAGCTTTTTTAATACCATTTTTATTTTATTTTAAGTCATTTTTGTTGTTAGTTCATGTTAACTAATATAGTTGACTAATTAACATTAGTTAACAAATCAAACTTTATTGTAGTTTTACCTTTTCATCACATACATGCATACATATATATATATATATATATATATATATATATATTTTTTTTTTTTTTCAACATTATTTTAATGAGCCTTATTTTAGCCTTAGCCTTAATTGTAATTTTATTTATTTATTTATTTATTTATTAATTATTATTATTATTATTATTATTATTATTTTTTTTTTTTTTTTTTTTTTTTTTTTTTTAGGTTTTTTTGTTTAGGTTTTTATATTTAATATTTCATTTATTATTTTATTTTAACTTAATCTAAATTTCTATAAAATATTTGTATTTATTTATTTTTTTGTTTACTTATTTATTTATTCATTCATTCATTCAAGTAAACTACTGTATATTAAATTATTATTATTGGAAGGTTGAACTAAATTAGTTTTTCAGCATCTTGCGCCATGAGCACCTCTTTTTTTATAACACAAAGCCAAGATAAAATGCATAATAAAAATAATATTCTCTGAAATAATAATAATAATAATTTTATATATATATATATATATATATATATATATATATATATATATAGGAAATCAATTGGCCTTTTTAATAATAGTTTTATTTTTTTGTTTAGCAATTATTATTACTTTGTTTTAATAATTTTATTAATAATCAAACCATTTCTTTCTATCTAATATATATATATATATATATATAATTATTTTAAATAAAAGGGTTTGTGAATCCTGTAATCCATCTCTCCAAAGCTAATATCAAAGCTGGTTGGCAAGTAAAAGTCAAATGAGTGATTGAGCTACACAGAGCAGCAGTATCTAATTATCATCAGAGATCTGTGCAGAATGATTGTGGTGTTTGGCTGTGTGTTGTGAGAATATTCCCTGTGCAACTTAATACCACCTTGTCTTTGATAAACTTACTGGCCTGGAATGCCTCTGAAAATGCCTTTTAAAAATAGTAACCCGACTCGATATCTGTCAGTTTGATTTAGGAGGCTCACTTGAGGAGTTTGCTTCTTTGTTACTTGTATTTCGTTGTACTCGAGGTTGGACTCGCTGTTTATCCGATGTTTAGTCTACTGCTGTAGACGCTCTTTGATCAGAATCCCATATTCTAGAAATTATTTTCCTCACCTTTCATTTGGAGAATCCTCCAGTTTCCTTCACTTAGTCTCTCTCTTTTCTTCCCACCTTTGCACCATTTTTTTTTTCTCTCTCTCTCTTCGCACAGCTTATCACATGTTTTGAGTCTCTGTAAGGCTACAGTTATCTAAAGGTCTTGTTTTTCCCTGGAGCCGGAGCCTGTTGTTAGCCTCTGTGCTGGAGATCTGACCTCTCAAACACAGCCACGCTGTTCACCCGACTCCTTGTGTCTGTTTGGACAGCTCTCACTCCCTTCGCAGGTCAAAGCGTTGGAGAACTGGGGCTCATAGCAGCAGCGTGAGACAGTATGGGAGGATTTGATACTGCTTCTGCTTTTGACATATGCGGTTGGCTTGTCAACCAGTCTTGTAAATCAAGCCTGATTTCTTATGTATGGTCCCAAAAAGCAAGAAACCAACAATTTGCTATTTGTGCTATTTAAAGAAAATGGTGGAAGTTAATTACTTAAACAAATTACTTTTTAGTGTGATTAAATTTTTATTTTATTTTATTTTATTTTATTTTATTTTATTTTAGTTTAGTTTAGTTTAGTTTAGTTTAGTTTACACACCTCACTTTTTAATTTATTTTTATTTAAATCATTTTAGTACTTCAACTTACTCAAATATATATATATATATATATATATATATTTATTCCAATTAGTTGCAATGTCAATATAATATTTTATTTTATCTTTTTTTTTTTTTTTCAATTACCATAAGCATTTTTTTAGAACCATAAATATACATATTTAAATTGGTGTTCAGTCATTTTAAATTTTACTTGAATTAATTAAATACGTTAATCTGAATGTGTTTTTCAGCATCTTGCGCCATGAGTTCCACATTTTGAAGGTATACAGCCAAGATAAAAAGCCTACTAAAATAATAATAAATTTTAAATGAATAAAAAAGTTCATTAATTAATTTTATTTTCTATGTATTATTTTTTTTATATTTTATTTGTATTTTATTTCAGTTAGACTTTGTAATACCAGTTTTAATTTTTGTATTAGTCATTTTCACTGTTAATTCATGTTAACTAATACCGTAATTAACAGTAATTAACAAATCAAACTTTATTGTAATTTAATATTATTTTATTGAAACTTTAATGTTAATCATTTTAGTACTTCAACTTAAATATATTTATTCCAATCAGATGCAGTGGCAAAATTTCTGATTGTTTTTTTTAAATATATATAATAAAATTTCATATAATATTTTGTTGGAATGTTTTTTTTCAATTACATAAGCAATTTTTTTTTTTTTTGGTCTAACTATAAATATACATATTTAAATAGGTGCTCAGTCATTTTAAATTTTATTTGAATTAGTTACATGTGTTGTTTAATCTGAATTTGTTTTTTTTTTTTTAGCATATTGCGCCATGAACGCCACATTTTGAAGATGTAAAGCCAAGATAAAAATACTAATAATTAATTAGTTATAATAAGTTATAGTAATTAAAATAATTTTAATTAATTAGTTGATTAATCAGTTTAACTTTATATTATTTAATTTTTTTATATTTATAGGTTTGGGTCTTCAATTGCATTTTTTCATTATTTTATTTTTTTCATTATTAATAATTAATATTATATAATAATTGATTAATAATTGATATATTACAATTTATTACATATGGATGTAATGTAAATTAATAATGTTACATTCATATATAATAGATTGTAAAAAGGGATGGTACTGTAAGGATTAGATGAGCCAAATTCACAGATGTGACTGTACATCATTTGTATTCTACAATAAATAAATAAAAAAAAACATTTGATCACAAGTCCATCCTTATCTTGACTAGTTTGGGACATGTCCCGCTGTGTTTTTTCATCACTCTCAGCTGTAAATATCATACAGCAGTCCTGCCCATTCATGACCTCACATATATCTCTACCGCAGTATAAATAGTAAAGCTAAATCGTTAGCAGCTGACACATTTCGCCTGGTATACAATGTCGTATATCATCTAGGACCGTGTAGTCGCATTTGCGCCAACCATTGGCCGCAGCTCTAACGTAATGCGAAAGTTTAACAAACCACATTTTGCACGAAGCAATTTAGAGACAGTAAAGTATCCCGAGGAAAGTGTTACACTTACGCTGCCTCCAGTAAAACACCATCTGCCATTCCTCATAATATTGTGTTGACAGGGTACATGAAGTGAGAATTTAAATGTTATACATAGCTGACAACCAGTTTTTAAATCAGTAGCTCGCACAGTGATATCACGTCAGTCAAACTGATTATTAAGTCGTGTTGCAGTGGAGCGACTTTAAATGTTTCTGGAAACACCATCTGGACGCTTGGAATGTGCCAGAAACATCAACATTCATTTTCCGCGTACGATCGCAGGCAAATGGTGATTGGCTTTGCGCTCGCCTCTTATTATTGAGAACATGTCTGCAAACCGAGGTCCCGGCTTCAACATTACACCTCTATTGATTGGTTCATCTTGCATTACATTTGTATTGCATCTGTGGAAGGCCAAAGCGGGCGGTCACACTTTCAAATCGCACACTATTACAGCTCTAAAAATTCACACGCCAAATCAGAGGGCTTGAAAGTAAATGTTATGAAGGTTGGAGGGGGAAAATATGCGTATTGAGTTTACCTCCGCAGACGAGTCTTGGCTGATAGCAATCTCTGAGAGCAGCCAAGCAGCAAATACATCAGGCGCTTCTCCGGCCGGCAGAAAAAGAGAGGCAGATGGAGACAGAGAGGAAAAAAAAAAAAGGAACGCTCCCCCCACTCTCTCTTGCCTCTATTTTCTCCTCTATCATTATTCATGTCTCCTCGGCTCACTATGCTATGTATCATATCAGCTGCCGTATCGCCATCATCGCCGCTCGTTCCAAACAATATGTTTTAATGCCTTACCGCAAAAAATGGCCCCTGTATTTCAAGAGGCCGCAGAGCAGGTGCTGTAACGTGACACGAAGGCTGTTCCACAACATATAATTATGCAAAAGATCACTATATAAAACAAGATATCATTTTTCGGCCAAATTTTAAGGCGGCATCAATTACGTAATCATTCACAAGTTTGGGGTCGGTCAGATTTTTGTAATGTTTTCGAAAGAAGTCTTTTATGCTGCATGTATTTGGGTAAAAACTGTAATATTGTGAAATATTATTGCAATTTAAAATAGTTGTTTTCTAATTCAATATATTTTAAAATGTAATTTATTCTTGTGATCAAAGCTGAATTTTCAGCATCATTACTCCAGTCTTCAGTGTCACATGATCCTTCAGAAATCATTCTAATATATTGATTTGCTGCTCAAAAAATAAATAAATTATATATATATATATATATATATATATATATATATATATATATATATATATATATATATATATATATATATATATATATATATATATACTATTGTATTTTAAACATTATTATATTTAAATATTTAATATTTTGTGGAAATAATTATTTAAGGATTCTTTAATGTATAGAAAGTTCAAAATAATTTGGAAATGTTTTTAATTTTTAAAATGTAATTAATTTACTTAACTTAATGTACTGTTGTATTAAAAAATGGTATATATATATATATATATATATATATATATATATATATATATATATATGATGGTTTGCTGCTCAAGAAACATTTATTTATTTAGTTAGTTAGTTAGTTGATTGGTTCCTAACTCATAAGCTCTTTTTTGTTTTTTTTTTTTGTTTTTTTGTATTTAATGTATTAAACATTAAGTTAATTATTAATTATTATTTAATCAGTTTTTTAAAGCAAGGATATATGACATTTACAATAAAGATATTTACATTTATTTTATCTTTATAAAAAATTCTAGAGATATTAATAATTATATAATATTATATTATATATTTATAAAAATATTAACAAAAAATATTTCAAAAGTTTTAATTTTCTGTTCATCAAAGAATTCTGAAAAAAATTCCACCTCAAAAATATTAATCTCCACAACTGTTTGCAACATTGATTGTAATGAATGTTTCTTGAGCAGCAAATCAGCATATTAGAATGATTTGATGAAAATGTAATGTAATATTTTATTTTATTTTATTTTATTTTATTTTATTTTATTTTATAACCAGTTTAATATTTTGTGGAAACAATTTCTTGAGAAGTCACTAATATGCCTTTATTGTTTTTTTTTCTTTTTTTTTTTTTTTTTTTTTTTTTTTTTTATTAATTTAATGTGCTGTAAAAATTTTAATTTATTTATTTAAATTTATTTACCACTGACTTTTGAAGAGTAGTACAACATATTCTTTAGGAAAGAAGACTATCCCAGAATGAAGTGCAATAATTTCAGTCAAAAAATCCAAGCTGGTAGAATATATTTAATTTATTACTAAAATACATTAATAATAATAATAATAATAATAATAATAATAATAATAATAATAATAATAATAATAATATGGCTTTTTTTTTTTTTTTCTCGAACATGCTAATGTCAAACTCCATCAATCTCCGGTGCGCTTTGTCTAAGGAGTGCTATTTGTATGCTGTTGGCATTCCAAATGACTCACTTAACAAGATTAATTTCACTTAGTATTAAATTGAAAGTAACCCACTAGGAACAGATCTGTTTTGTAGCTCTAGATGAATAATATGGCCACATGAGTTGTGGAAAAACTGCCCAGCATAACTTTTCAGTCCAGACTGCACAACCATGAGTCATTGCATTGACACGCATCTGCGTGTGGATTGTTCAAACTGAAACAAGTTCACAGCAAAAACTTCTTCATCTGATAGTCAAAACTCGTAAGATTTATTGTAATGTTATGGATGGACAAGGTTTTGTCATGGGTGGAATAATGAAAAAAAGAAACCCTCAGAGGTATTCCAGTTTTACAGCTTATACACAGATGATTTTTCAGGGTTGAGAAAGATAGTCATCTTTTATCAAACGGGCATGAGAGAGAGAAATGGTAATTACTCTACCTGACCAGGGCGCTGGAGGTCTTATACATCCGACGGTGGCAGGCAGCCACATTTAATTACTTTACTCAATGGAGGGCCCTCTTAGCTATTTCATGCATTAGGTTGTAATAGGCTTTGCAGGGGTTCCTCGGTGACAAGGCACCAATAACTGCAGTTTAATCTCTCGACTGCGCATCCCGGCTGCAAGTGCAGGGTCTTAGCCAGCTGGGTCATTGGTCAACCTGCCGCTAATGCAGACTCGACTAGGCAGTCTTTATGTGAATTTATTGTGTCCTCTGACTGTCACAGTCAAAGATAAGACCTTGTTTCAGGTGGTTAAGATAAATGTCTGCTGTATATATGAGCTGATGCGAACTATTGAGGGATTCAGAGCTCCAAAGTATTTAAGGGAAACATCTGTTGTCAAAATCACAGTGACATTCAATGAAGGTTTTAAGATTGAACTTTTTTTTTTTTTTTTTTTTTTCTCATTTTTATTTTTTATTGTTTATCAATTGATTGATTGAAATTATAAGCATCCATGAAGGACATGGTAAAAAACTAAATTTGGAGGCATTTTTTTAAAGTGTTTTCGAGGCACAGTTGCAAGAAAAAAATGCAATTTCAGAATTCTGACTTTGTAACTAGCAGTTTACAAAAAGTCTGAATTGTGTAAAAAAAATCTGAATTGCGAGATATGAACTCACAATTGCAAGAAAAAAGTCGGAATAGCAGGATATAAACTTGCATTTGCGAGAAAAAAAGTAATTTCTCACAATTCTGACTTTGTAACTCACAATTGCAAGTTACTATCAGGCAATTCTGAGAAAAAAGTCAGAATTAAGAGAAAAAAGTCACAGTTGCAAGATACAAACTTGCATTTGCAGGAAAAAGGTAATTTCCCGCAATTCTTACCTTAACTCACAATTGCGAGTTTATATCTTGCAATTCTGAGAACAAAATCTGAATTGTGAGTTTATATCTTGCAATTCTGACTGTATTACTCACAATTGCGAGTTTATATCACACAATTCTGAGGAAAAAGTCAGAATTGCGTAAGCAAAATTTTGAATTGTGAGATATAAACTTGCATTTCCGAGAAAAAAGTAATTTCTCGCGATTCTGACTTTGTACTCGCAATTGCAAGTTTATTTCAAGAAATGAATTGAATTGCGAGTTTATATTTTGCAATTCTGACTTTATACCTCACAATTATGAGTTTATATCACACAATTCTGCGAAAAAATTTAGAATTGCTTTAAAAAGTCAGAATTGTGAGATAAAAATTTGCAATTGTGAGAAAAAAGTCACAATTGCAAGATACAAACTTGAGAAAAAGTTATTTCTCGCAATTATGACTTTGCAATTCGCAATTGCAAGTTTATATCACACAATTCTGAGAAAAAAGTCAGAATTATGTTTAAAAAAAGCTCACAAGCTCACATTTGCAGGGAAAAAATTCATTTCTCACAATTCTGACTTTGCGATAAAAAATTTTACTTTATAAAAAGTTTAAACTTTTTATTATCTACCTATATATATATATATATATATATATATATATATATATATATATATATATATATATATATATATATATATATATATATATATATATATATTATTATTATTATTATTATTATTATTATTCAGTGGCAGTAACGGGCTTCCATAAATAGTTTTCTCACATTATTTTTAAGCTGTGTTTAACAACAGAAAATGAGCCCAAAAAGTTTTTTGGATTTTCTGCATATCCACAATGGATAAAGGCACCTTTTTCACTGAATCACTCACCCATCTTTCCTCTAACAGGAAGCACTTTGCGAGCAAGATAAATCAATGACAGAAAGTCTGAAAATATGACACGGAGACGAGAGAGAAACAGAGAAGCAGAAACAGATAGTCTACAAGCACTGAAACACACACTGTCTGGAGGATGCTGTGTTTCAACATCGTCTTGTGTCATGTGATATCTGTCAGTGCCTGTCTTTAAAATCTTAAAACCGGATTCTTAAGAATGAGTGGAGGAGAGTTGCGCTTAACTAGACTGACGTCTGACACAGTATAGATAAACTTGGGAACGTTTCTATTTCACTGGAATCAGTGACACAACCTTAACTGGGCTCCATCTAGACTGGGATCAAAACGAGTTAAATTTTCAAGAAAGACCTGTTCCAACTGAAACCTAAAGCCTGTTCACACCAAGAGCGTTGAATATGATAATAACTATATTAGCGTCAACGCATGATAATGTCATATGTTGAGCGCTCAAGCTCTTTTATATGACCTGTTGATGGTTATGTTTTGTTATATTCACATTATATGTTAATAAAAAAATAGTTATGTTTTCCCATGAGAAAAAGTCTTGAAATGATTTACGTTTAGTTATATTAATGAAATCTATTGAGTATTTGTTTATTACAACTTAAGTACCATATATAAATCAGCTTAAGTAGAAAGTCCTTCAGATATTTTCTAGATACATTTGTGTTCATGTACTTTCATGTACTTTTGGGCCTTATCGTAAAGGGTTTTGTCCATTTCAGCTGTATTTTTCAAGCTTAATAAAGCGATTAATATGAATATTAATGTTCCTAAAAGATAATCTTGTTTTGATTACTTCCTTACAGACTCAACAGCGAATTGCACAATATAAACAGCAGATTCTCTGTTGCTTGTATCTGGCAGTTCTTCAACAGCTAATGATGTAACTCTGTACGGGAACTTCCTACACCGAGCATCAGACGCATTATGCGATCTCCTTTGCATATTTTTCAACATTAGATTGATTTAAGTGTCAAAATGCAGAAACATTCAGAAGATGTATCACCCTTCAAACCACTGAATCTGGAGTGAACTACGGAAAAAATGTCCAAAACCAATGAAAGTTACAGTTGATAAATCAACTATCGACTCAATTAAGCCTTAATCTCTGTCAGATATATTACCGTCCAAGTCCAAAAAGAGCAGGTGGTGGACTCCGCTTCCAAAATCAAAGAACAAACTGTTCAGTCTTTGCTCAAACTGCTTGTTTTTGCCAAGGATTATCCATCAATTACAGCAGATGCTTGCTATTCTTATTTCTGTAACATTACTCCAACCAAATTACATGTTACTGAAATATATGCAGTGAGAGGATGCAAACTATAAACAGAAGTCAGAGTGGAGCTGTGCTTTTAGTAGGTGATTTACAGTTTATTTTGACAGAATGTATTAGTAAATCAGCTAGCAGTCGTTGGACTAATGTTGTTATGAAGTCTCAGCATGAGTTCAGAAATCCTCGTGTTTTCGCAAATGTTGGAATTTGGAAGAAAGAGTAACTGCCTAAGTTAATAATAAATATGTTAGCTGGACTTACATTTTCTGGAGCAAATATGAATGGGATGAAATGCTATGCACTTGCTAAGGTGTTCTGAATGGTTGTCTTTCTTTGAACACGTCTGTTTAAACAATAATATTTTTGGCAGGGCAGAAAAATTCTGTACAAACTGAACATATGAAGACAATCAATGTCTTTTTGAGATGAATCAAAGACTTCTTTAAAAGCTTTGATCAGCTCTTGCTCCCTGCATTTCAACAGCACAGGTTGGTCGATCGATTGCGGGACTGAATGTGTCAGGTGTTGGCCTGGACGCTGTCCTAAGGTCGGTAGAAATAGATATGTGTTAGTAAGTGCAGTGCCCGCTTTGTATTTTTCTGCTGACTGTGGGTTGATGTGCTCTTGGCAGCTTTGAGCTAATTGGTGCTCGCCGCTTGGCAGTCAAGTCGCCTCACAGCTGGGCCAGAGCTCAGCCCTGTGTCCGGCAGCCTTTGATACTGATATAAATGTAATTCAAACCTGTCAAGTAGTTAAACATACACTCCCTCACACACAATCTTGTCTAAAACCAGCATTTTCTCTTACACCTGGCTCTCCACTTGATCTTGGCCTCCTGCAGCATGTAGATTTTGACCCATTGTGTTGCATTCAGCTCGCAAAAGTTAGATTTCCAAATGCATGCTTGTGAAAGTGTGACAGAATGGCATTTGAAATTGTACGTTAAACTCGGGTGGGAGCGGCACCGACAAGAACCTGAGAATGGCCTGATTTGAAAAAGGGGATATTACTTATAAAGATTACAAAAATACCACTGGGTGGATTTTTATCATTATCCCTTAAATGCATGACTGTTTCGCCAATCACTATTACATATTCGGGTCTTTAGCGACACGGACCTATATATCCAGCATGGATGGACTGCCGCAATAGCAAAAAACTCTCTTGATATTTTAAGATTAATTACAGAAGAATAAAATAAAACATATTTCGCTACCTTTTGAAACTTAGAAAAGTTCAGATTGAGCAGATGATTTTACCATCGCCGTTATCTCAGAGCGCACTTCCACATTACATTCAGCATCTGGCTCATATGCACAATCTCAACCATATTCGCAAAACTATCATTTTCAGTGACTTCAAAATCAATATTTTGATCGCTGGCAGCTTATTCACCCCATCCACCATCATGACAATGACAGTGACATTTATATTTTATTGCATACAGTAATTGCTTTGCAGTAAAGCCATTCAAACCAGTTCAGATTTTGCTGATGATATTCTTTTGTTTTATGCCTGCAATAATTTAGAGTAAAACGTCAGGTCATTATTGTTTATCAAACAGTGCCACCTCGAGGACTAAAAGTGAATTGCATGTATTTAGTCATCTGATATTTACAAATTGTTACGCACAAAAAATATACTTACACTATTACACACCTCGGGTCTCTAGCGACCCTATACACTTTTTACAAAAAATTCATCAGAAAACAGACTGAATTATATTTTATGATTTTTTTTTTCATGTTTTATTGTGCATAATGAATAGATTGCGGAATACCAAGAAAGCTGATGTCAAACTTTAAAAAAATGAAGGAGGGAGAGTGTAGTAATTGACGTCCCGGGTCGCTAAAGACCAGAGGTATGCATTTAAGGGTTAAAGAGTGGTTGTGTACACACGCTACCAACACACATTTATGTTTAAACAACATGTAAAAGCAAATTTTAATTGAATTTAATTGCTCTACCGGGTAGGCAACCGAGCAAGTTTACTGTGTTAGAAAAGCCATACATATGCTGCTGATTATGCCATGCAGACATTAAGATGTATTTGATTACAAAACTCACACTATGTTATAAATGTTTTATAAAGGTCATAACATAGTATTTTGCAAAGAACTGTATGAAAATAAGTCTTTATAAATCCATAATCTGCCCCTGTAATAATATGTGTGAAAAGGAATAAAAGTTTTGGTGTTTTACTCTCACTAGTGTTAAATTCAATGTATGTATAGGTTTCTTTTTGCAAAAAAATGTTGTTAGAGGCAGATTTTTAATGAGCCTATGTTGAATATTTCACATAAAACTTTGTGGCATTAGAGCTTTTCAAATCTGATTCCAAAAGTAAAACTGATATTTCATCGCTCCGTTAACTTTGTAATCCTCATTAGAGTTTGACAGGGGACTCGCTTTAAGCAATTCTGAGGCAGCTGCTTCGTATTTTATATTGTTACAGATATGAGGCCGATAGTCTGATGATTGAATATTTTTATTTGTCTGGAAGATTGTGGATACGCTTTGTTCTTCCACTGAAAATGAAGCCTGAACAGCTTTCACCAGACTGAAACTCCGGCCAACCTTTTACCGTGGCACAAGTGTCTCAGACTTGCGTAAGCAATGTACACATGAGTGGAAACCGAGTAAAACAGGTGCAGATCAAAGAGTCTCTCCCAGATCAGTTTTTTCCCCCTATTTTCACCTTGGTTGCCTGTTCGCTTTTGAGTTTCTACGAATCGTGAAATTCCTTGTTGGTTTAATAATGCATTACCGTGGCAACAGGTTTGAACTTTTGATGTTTGCTTTATATTATACTCTTCAGAAATGGCTTGGCATTTGTCCCAACAGATAAGTTGAACAGAACTCTGAGAAAATCTTTGTTTGGATTATAATCTACATAATGCCTCGAAGGCTTTGCAAAAGACCAAACTCATTAGAACTGCAAATGGTATTCAGGAGAAACGCTCGTAATGGTTTAGATATTCTTACCCAATTTCTTGACCTTTGCGCTGCCTCCCGGACATGGTATGTTAATGTCAGAATAATGTTTGAGTTCTGAGAGGAAATGAAGAAATAAATGAATGCACTGATATTGCGACCGAACTGTGACCTCTTTGGAGACTGGTAATTTGTGTAATCTTATAAGTATGAGCTTAATTATTATAAATAATAATTCACATTCAATGAAAAGGGTAAAAAAAAAAATAGGGCTTGAAGTGCTTTTTTTTTTTAATGTAAGGTGGTGTTCATTCCCTGAAAATGTTGTACAAACACTTCAAAATATTAAACGATCGTACATACAAATGAAATGAAATAAATGAAACAGGGTTGTAGTCTAAATTAGACAATCAGTAGGGATGCGCTTGATTATGAGCAAATGCTAATTGTTAGTAATTGGTATTTTTTCCCCCATTAATAAAAAAATATATATATTTTTATATATTGCTCTAGTAATTGAGCACAGTCATTTATAATAATAATAATAATAATAATTATTATTATTATTATTATTATTATTATTATTATTATTATTATTATTATTATTATTATTATTATTATTATAACACATTTTTCAGTGTGCCTATGTTGAATATTTCACATAAAACTATATGGCATTAGAGCTTTTCAAATCTGATTCCAAAAGTAAAACTTCATTAGAGTTTGACAGGGGACTCGCTTTTAAGCAGTTCTGAGGCAGCTGCTTCGTATTTTATGTTGTTACAGATATGAGGCCGATAATCTGATGATTGAATATTTTTATTTGTCTGGAAGATTATGGATACGCTTTGTTCTTCCTTTGAAAAGGAAATCTGAACTCTGGCCAGTGTTTTACCATGGCACAAGTGTCTCAGATTATTATTATTATTATTATTATTATTATTATTATTATTATTATTGTACTCAACCAAAATACCTATTATCGCCATGTGTATACTGCCACCACGCTAAATAAAAACATGTAAAACTCATTTGTGAAATCACCACCAGGTGGCACAAAGGGACGGTTGTCACCAATACACAAAAAAAGCTAGTTCTGACATTTTCACTTGTGAATAAAGATAAAAAATAAGCTAATAAAGCATTATAACTTTTAATATATTTTATTCATCATATAAATGTTTAATGTTCCAGCCATTTGACTGTTACCGTGAGATACAGTGACAGCAGTTCGCTTGATAATTTGTGGTTAAAGCACCACTGAGTGGTCAAAAGCTGAAAATGCATTTTAGTTGAGCACCATCTGTATATATTTCATACAGTGAAATTGATTTGGTAAAATAGGTTGTTGATCTTCATATTTGTTTTCTGTAATTACTCAGTGAGTGCAGATTATATCAAAATTATGACATAGGAATGATTTTATCAAACTTAAAATATCAAAGTTTTGAAATTTTAATGAGACACAGTTTGAACACTATTAGTTGAAAGTGCTGTAAACTTTTCAACTCTTGTGCGAAGTCTCTGAAGATTACAAAATTCAAAACCCACACTTATGTAAACACACACACACACACTCTCATGCATTAACACACCCTACTTATTTCTCTTTATTTCATTCCAGTCAAAACATCTCAGCTAGCTTGCAAGTCATCAAAACTGGACTTTCCCTTGTGTCATTACTGGATTAATATAACATCTAGTGGGTGTCTGCTAGAGGTCACACACACACATATATACACACATTTGGGTTGTGGCAAGTGTGTCTTACTGAGAGTCCCCAAAAGATAAGAAATTGCAGGAGTGCCCCTCTTAGATCCATGATCTCTCTCTTTTTCACCCCATTGGAGTAATCATCAGTAACATTAGAGAAACAGCCAGATGTTGGCACGCATAAAGCATTACCGTGGCAATCACAAAAACACTCCAGGAAGACCTTAGTGTTGATCATCTTGTGGTTCGGAAACATTTCACACGTCTTTGCAATCGTGGACACACAACTCAGAAACCAGGTGTTGCTAACCAGATGTCTGGTCATTCTGCAGAGATTCAGGCTTAATAACCATCAATTTCTCTTCAAACCAAACAAATCCCTCTGCCATAAACAAGGTCCCAGGATATTTCATTTTTCTCAAGCCAAACTGCGATGAGGTCTTTGTGAGCTGACAACTCAAGATGGTTCTCATTGAGTTCTTGAAGTTTGTTCATGGATACTTGAGTTTTGGTGATGTTATTGTGATTGCGAGATGCTTTGAATTCAGTCGCTTCAGGTCAAAGTCATGCTCTACTTTCACTCCGTCTGTTTCTCATGTGGGCAAACATGCACATTTATCTTTTCTCTGTTTCGCATGTCTGTCTAGCTTGTGCTTTTTAATTTAATGTCATCACTCCATATCTTGCTTTCTCATACACGCATACACACTTCAGCTTCAATACATCCTCTGAATCATTCCTGTCATAGTCAGCACAATGTGTGTTTTTATAATGTATCTCTCAGACGCTCTGTGTTTACCTCTGTGATGCCATGGTCTAATAATTCACCTCAATCTACGTGGGCCTGTCAGACCCCCTTAAAGCACAGCGCTGTAACATAAATCTCCCTTTCTTTCACTCGTTTTGCTCCCTGCGTGCACCCCATAAATGTGTTGAGTGAGATCTCACTCTGACGGGTCTTTTTTAAGAGAGAGGAGGTGCTGTTTAAGTGGCGAACTTGTGAGGATAAGGAATGAGCCAGAGTCAGCCGAGGATTTGTCTGTGAATGTAGGCTGTGCAGGCATAGATGGGAAATATGTGTGAATATTTATTCTGGAAGAGACATCTGCATTACAAGTATGACAGACTGTACAGATATGTATGAATATAGATATACATGTGCAAAAAGATCGATAGAAAGATTTAAAGGTGTGATCGATAGAAAAAAATACAGATAGATAGATAGACATTTGTATAGATAGATCGATGGGTGAATGGATGGATGGATGGATGGATGGATAGACATTTGTATAGAAAGATGGGTGGATAGATGGATGGATGGATGGATGGATGGATGGATAGACATTTGTATAGATGGATGAACGGATGGATGGATGGATGGATGGATGGATGGATGAACGGACAGACAGACGGATGGATGGCTAGACATTTGTATGTATGGATGGATGGATGGACGGATGGATGGACGGATGGATGGAGGGATGGATGGCTAGACATTTGTATAGATAGATGGGTGGGTGGATAGATGGATGGATGGATAGACATTTGTATAGATGGATGGATGGATGGCTAGACATTTGTATGGATGGATGGATGGATAGATGGATGGATGGATAGACATTTGTATAGATGGATGGATGGATGGATGGCTAGACATTTGTATGGATGGATGGATGGATAGATGGATGGATGGATAGACATTTGTATAGATGGATGGATGGAGGGACGGGCAGACAGATGGACAGATGTAAAGGCATTTGTATAGAGAGATAGATGGGTGGATGGATGGATGGATGGATGGACGAATGGCTAGACATTTGTATAGATAGATGGGTGGATGGATGGATGGATGGATGGATAGACATTTGTATGAATGGATGGATGGATGGATGGATGGAGGGATGGATGGATGGACGGATGGCTAGACATTTGTATAGATAGATGGGTGGATGGATAGACATTTGTATAGATGCATGGATGGACGGACAGGCAGACGGATGGACAGATGGCTGGACATTTGTATAGATAGATAGATAGGTAGATACATAGACCCTCCATGTCGGCTTAAATAGAAATGTGCTTAGTTTTGAATACAATATAAGATTTATTAGTTACAATATTTACTTTATGATATTTCAATTCACTCAGGTTTGTGTCACTTACGTATATTTCTGTTCTTTGAAGTGAGCGTACGTGGGATGCTTGACGATGATGCTGCAAAAGCTGATTTATGTGTTTACTGATGGGAACAAATTAAAATGACTCAGAGTCCTCAGGACTGTGAAGCATCTCTTTCCACTCGATGTTCTGTTACTCCCACATCAAAAGAGCACCTGTTAATGAGGCACAAATATATGACAGCTAGTGCTGCTAAAGGCCAGACAGCAGTTTCAATGAATGAGGGAAGCGTCACTGGAAAACTGCAGATCAACAGATCAACTGAAATGATTCCAGTGAGTGAGCTGGTTTTGCCTTTACAAACAAAATGATCGGCTGAACGTTGCTCCAGGAACTTTTTTTTTTTTTTCTTTTTTTTTTTTTGCTTAACAATATATCAGAGTGCTTTTAAGAGCGGTATTTATTAAACAGCATAGCAATAGATGCTGGAAACTATCAAACATCATTAGCTGTCAGAGAATGTAATGGGGTTGTTTCTGTGCAGAAGCCTGAAACATTAAAAAAGGGATGCGTCTCTGTTAAAGCAGAGAAGTTTCTGGAAACGACACATTATTTATCAATACAGGGAGGTGCAGTCAGAACACCCAACGTTCAGTTTCACATCTCCCATCTATCAAACATGTATTGCACACACTAAATAGGTCTTGTCATAGTCATAGAGCCGTGCTGGTGTTGACACACTTTGTCCGGCTGACAGACAGATGATGCTTTTAAAGAGAAGCACAGGCCAATTTATTTGTGTGACCCACATTTGACTCTGACTTAGCTTGCATTCTTTCTGGATGTGTTCAAATGCACGAAGGACTGCTGCTATCCATTTTGGACTCTCTTTCTTTAGAGCTGACAGTATAACTTTGTACTGCCTTTTTTTTTTTTTTTTTACTCTCTCACATCAATTACTTCATCTTTTAACTGCTACAACAAGGTGTTTGCATTCTCAAAAACTTTTCTTTTACTTACTAGAAATTATCTATTGAAAAAAAAAATTGCACATGAAAATTGCAAGTGCATCTACAGATGCCACATTCACAGCCATCCTAGAGTCTCACTTACAGCCTCGGAAGTGTTAATCGAATCAGGCCACGCTGCCAGGTGTCATTCACTCACAAGATGCTTTGCTCTCAACACATGTGCATGTGTATCTTTATATGTGTGACTGCAGGAAAGGTTGCTGGTGCTGGTTTAGTTGTTAATATATGAGCAAGGATTAAAATATTAAGGCGTAAAAATATTAGCACTCTCATAACTGTTAGAAGAAGCATAGAATAAGAAGTCAAATTAACATATGATGGGATTTGTGTAAAAAGAAAAATGTTAAACTGCATTGAAATTAATTGTTTGTGTGTGTGTGTGTGTGTAAATGACAAAAGCCTCATGTAGACATTACAAAAAGTAACAACAGCATTTTATTTGAATTTGATTCAACAAGAATAGTTCAAAATAGTTCAAAATAAAAGTTGTCAGAATTTACTCACCTTCATGTCGTTTCAAACCTGTATGACTTTCTTTCTTCTGTGTTACATAAGAGAATATTTTAATAAATGTGTTTTGTTTTGTGTGTTTTGTTGTGGGGTGGTGTTTGTTCTGTGTTTTGTTTTGCTTTGTTTTGTGTTTTGTTTTTGTTTGTTTTGGGTTTTGTTTTATGTTTTTGTTTTGTGTTTTGCTTTGTTTTGTTTTGTATTTGTTTTCTGTTGTTTTCTGTTTCGTTTTTTGTTTTGTTTTATGTTTTTGTTTTGTGTTTTGCTTTGTTTTGTTGTGGTTTGTTATTTTGTGTTTTGTTTTGTTTTATATTTTGTTTGTTTTGTTTCGTCTTATTTAGTTTTGTTTTATGTTTTTTGTTTAATTTTGTTTTGTGTTGTGTTTTCTGTTTAGTTTTTTGTGTTTTGTTTTATGTTTATGTTTTGTGTTTTGTTTGGCTTTGTTTTGTTGTGTTTTGTTATTTTGTGTTTTGTTTTATATTTAGTTTTTTGTTTGTTTTGTTTTGTTTAATGTTTTATGGTTTTTTGTTTTATTTTGTTTTGTATTTGTTTTGTGTTGTGTTTTGTTTTTCGCTGTTGTGTTTTTTTTTTTGGGGGGGGGGTTGTGTTTTGTTTTGTTTTATGTTTTATGTTTTTGTTTTGTGTTTTGCTTTGTTTTGTTGTGGTTTGTTATTTTGTTTGTTTCGTGTTATTTAGTTTTGTTTTATGTTTTTTGTTTAATTTTATTTTGTGTTGTGTTTTCTGTTTAGTTTTTTGTGTTTTGTTTTATGTTTATGTTTTGTGTTTTGTTTGGCTTTGTTTTGTTGTGTTTTGTTATTTTGTGTCTTGTTTTACATTTAGCTTTTTGTTTGTTTTGTTTTGTTTAATGTTTTATGTTTTTTTTTTTTTTTTTTTTGGGGGGGGGGGGGGTTGTGTTTTGTTTTGTTTTGTTTTTATGTTGTTTTGTTTAATGTTGTTTTGTTTTGTTTTGTGTTTTGTTTTTGATCAGACTTTGTTTTAAGGCCCAGTTCTTACTATTAACAAACCAATAACTACAACTTTTTCCTCAATAAACTCCTAATTTGCTGCTTATTAATAGTTAGTAAGGTTGTTGTTAAATTTAGGTATTGGGTTGGGTTAGGGATGTAGAATAAGGTGATGCAGAATAGGTGCTTTATAAGTACAAATAAACAACCAAAATGTTAATAATAGGCATGCTAATAAGTAACTTGTTAATAGTGAGAATTGTCTCCTATGCTAAAGTGTTACCTTTTGTTTTGTTTTGTTTTGTTTTGCGGAAGTCAGTGGTAACCAAATCTAGTATTAATTTCTTTCAAAAAATGAAAGAAAAGAAAAAAGCCTGAGCCCAGACTTGTGGATGGCAGTGTATATTGTTACAAAATATTTCTATTTTAAATAAATGCTGTTCTTTTAACTTTTTATTCATCAGATAATCCAGAAAAAAAGTATCATAGGTTCCAAAAAGATGTTAAGCAACACAACAGTTTAAATAATAAAGACAGCACTTTAGTATAGGGAACAATTCTCACTATTAACAAGTTACTTATTAACATGCCTGTTATTAACATATTGGTTGTTTATTTGTACTTATAAAGCACCTATTCTGCATGACCATATTCTACATCCCTAATCCTACCCAATACCTAAACTTAACAACTACCTTACCAACTATTAATAAGCAACAAATTAGGAATTTATTGAGGCAAAAAATAGTAAGAACTGATAACTGTAAGAATGATTACCAAAAGATCATGTGACACTGAGTACTGGAATAATGGCTGATAAGAATTTAGCTTAGCATGACAAGAATAAATTATATTTAAAATAGAAAACAGTGTATATACACAACTTATAATGCATATAATGGTAGGCTTGATTAGGGTAATGTTCATACCTGGCTCTTCTCCTAAAGTGGCCGTTCTGAGCTGCTTCTGGGATCTGACTCTCTCTTTATTGATTTCGTTTTCTTTTCAGGATGCCAGAAGGCAGCACCTGAACCACCAACTGTTATTTCACTAAACCAAGTTGCCAAAAAAGATCTCAATCCATAACGAAGGTGCACCAGGCAATCAGAAAATGTAAAGTAGCTTTAGTTAGCTTTAGGACTGGAATCAAAAAGCAGAACTACTGTAAAAGAAAATTGTTTGTGTGTTTGTGAATATAACAGACAGAGAAGAGACTATTGTTTTGATTGAATCATAAAGGAAACATTACTATATGCATGCCTAGTTGTAATATAAGACCAGTAAACGGGGATTTATGTGTCGCCCACTCCATTCTGGCAATATTCTATATGTCACTATTTGCATTTGGTGTGGGCGACAGCTCTTCGCAAGTTAACGCCCAGCACTCGGCTGTGTTTATGCTTCTCCATCTGTCTTTGACAAATAACTTCAGGTGCCAGCGGCTCAGCTCGAGCACACAGGGTTTTGTAAATACTTAATAGTGACGAGCTTGTCAATATCCAGCAGGTTTGACTGGGATTCCCTAAGCTGCCCCTCTGGGTGCTCATTTCTCCCATAATCCTTCTCTCAGCTCTTCAGTTGTCAATCAAGCAGGACGCATAAGAAGAGTGAGGCACTAGCGGTAGCAGCTAAAGATGCGCAGGCACACTTTGATAATACAGGCAAAGGAACACAGTGGAAATCCTGCAGCTGACAAAACCAAAGATCCTTCAGTGACAGAGTAGTGTGTATTCGCACAGAAACACACACATGTTGTATATTGTGAATTGCATTGTTTTGTACTCTAAACCTTCCTACAAAAAAAAAAAAAAAAAAAAAAAATGTTTTGTAATGTAATGTTTTTTCTTAATTATTATTAACTGTTTAGTCATTATTTAACATTTTGTTGTACTAAAGTACCAAGGCCATGCTGTTTTTTGTAATACCATGGTAGTACTTTGGATTACAATATAAATATAAATGTAGTTATCAAATCATAACCACAACAGTACTTCTGTAAGAAAAAATACCTATATTTTTAAGTGTGATGAAGTTTGCTTTTTAGGTTTTTATATTGGACTTATAAATGTAATTATAAGCATACTTGCTGTAGATTGATTGATCGATTGATTGATAGTGTACGTAAATATTTTTACAGTTTATTTTTTTATTTTTTTATTTATACATACTTCTGAATTATATATAAATATTATTTTGTAGTATATGTAAATAATTTTATATCTATGTAATTCATTTATTTATTTATTTGTACATAAATATATCTACATTATATATTCATATTATTTTATAGTATGTATAAATACTATATTATTTATTTATGTATTTATACATAAATATTTCTACAGTACATATAAATATATCAGTAAATAGTACATATAAATAAATGATTTATTTATTTATTTATTTATACATACATACATAAATATGTCTACATTATACATAAATATGATTGTAGTTTATATAAATAATTATAGAACTATAGTATTTATTACAGTCATTTGTTACAATATTTATTTATAAAAATATTTGTAATATGATTTTATAGTATCTATAAATTAATAATTATAGAACTATATTATTTATTTATTTATTTATTTATTTATTTATTTATTTATAGCATGCATAAATATTTCAGAATTATATAGATTTTATTTCATAGTATATATAAATATTTAAATAACTATTTATTTATTTATTTATTGGATAATTAAATATTTCCACATATATGTTATATTATAGTATATATAAATAATTACTTGAATAGTACTTATTTATTTGCTTTTTATATAAATATTTCTAGTTATTTTATGGTTTATATGAAAAACTATACAACTATTATTTATTTATTTATTGCATATATAAACATTTCTGAATTATATATAAATATTGTTGCATAGTATATATAAATAATGATATTTATATTAACATATTTAAACTTTATGCATGCTTTATGTGATTGTTTTCACCTTATTTTTAATGTACTTATTATTATTATTATTATTTTTATTTATTTTTTTTACACACACACTACATGACCTCCCTAAAGAAATAACATACTTGTATTGTATTTGATTACCTTGCATTCCAGAAGATTTCACAGTTAAATCATTAGAACACGCTCATTAGCAATTATAAAAATCTGGCATTATTAGCACCGCGGGTTAACTGCAAACTCTGCTTGGACAGTGTCCAGATGCTAGTGGGGGAACAGGTAGCATTAGCGCTGAATAGATGCTCCGACACAAAGGCGTCTGTGATGGTAATTGAGCTTCATTAGCGATTAGCGGCTGCGGCGTGCTGCGGCTCAGGTGCCTGGGTCAGGTTAGCACAGGTTAGCGCTAATGTGCAGTGGCACTGTAATAACTGCCGCGTTACAGCCTTGTCAGAGCGCAGCACAGACGTTAGCGGTGTATCTCCCTGTGGGTGGTAAAACAGAGAGTGGGGGGCTGTTTCTGTGTCTGCAGGATGGCAGACGTGCAGAGGCAGTCAACAGTGCACACACAATCAAATTAATTGGAGGCGAGACTATTATCCAGCTCGAATACATTAGCACTTCAGCATGCAGAGCAATATCCTGCCCTCGTCGTGTTGGAGCTACACGGCACAGTGGCTGTTTTGATGAAGCTGGGATACAGGATGTGTTGACCTCAGTGTGATGTTGCCTTACTCTCAGGCACTGTTTTAGATAAATGCAGCCAGCGTTCATGAATGAGAAATGTCTAGAGTTCCAGGAAAGAAGAGAGGAGGACATCTGATGGCAGCGGCTTGAAAATATTCCATGCATCGTTTCTTAATACAGAAAACTAGTCAACAATTGTGCATTTATAAAAATTGTTTGCAACTAAACTCTTGAGTTCCATCATTACCAAACTAGTTCGAGGATTTGGTGTTTCCAGAATCCATAGCTCTCAGTAAACAATTGCAGTCAGCGTCGCAAAATTGTGTGGAAGCTGGAGCTACAGCTCTCAGCCTGGTTAGAACGATTTGTGTGACATATGGACAAAATAAGCAAATAGACATGCAATACAATCTATATCTTTCATTCCATACATATACAAATTTAATTCTACATACTTTATTTACAACTCTTATTTTATAACAACATATTATTTTTTTTTTTCATTCAGACGTATGACTATATATGCAGATTCACATCTATATATTCATGATTTACATCTATATATCCATGATCTATATGTAAATAATCATGATTTACATTTACATATTCAGATGTAGCATGTATATATTCATGATTTACATTGATATATTCAGATGTACATGTATATATTTACGATTTACATTGATATATTTGGATTTACATCTATATATTCATGATTTACATCTGTATATCCATGATTTACATTTATATATTCAGATTTTTACCTATATATTCATTATTTGCATTCATATATTCATGTTTTATACCTATATATTTATGATTTACTTTTATATATTCAGATCTTTATATTTGGATTTACAAATATGTATTCCTATTTTCTTCTGTATATTCAGATTTGTATCTATATATTCAGGCATAAAACTAAATATGTATTCCTATTTCCTATATATATATATATATATTCACATTTTACTTTACATATACAGATTTAATATAATTATTTCCTGTTTGGCCCTTCATAATATGCATAATATTTTACAGTATATTTAATTATATAGTTGTATAAATTATTATTGATTTATTTGTTTTTGCTTCCTTATTTCACCTCATAATTCATAGAAAAAAAAAACACTTTTCAAGTCACTATTCATTCAAAGCTGGCACACTGTATTTTACAGTATGTGCACTTGTACTTACCTAAGAAAGTACTAATGATAACTTAATAAGGGGTAGGTTTAGGGTTAGTACCTAGTTATTACCTAGTTGTGTCACTCTTTAGGTTCTTTAGGTGGAAAAGGTTCTTGAAAGGCTCTTTATAGTGGAAAAAATTCTTTAGATTATTGAAATTTCCTTCACACTTAGAAAAAATGAGTTGTTTTCTTTGGGGAACCAAAAATGATCTTTCTATGGCATCACTGTGAAACTTCCTTGTTGGAAATGTATTTTTAGGAGTGTATGTAAATGACTCTGGGCACTGAATTAGTTTCAGGGCAGTTCGCAAGAATTTAGGCTTGTGTTTGAACACTCCAAATGAACTCAGACCATCTCAAATGTTTGCACTCCCAGCATGGCTCACTCACATGCTTTGTAAATACAAGACACTCCAGGTCAACTTTATTTTGACATTAGCGTAATTCTAAATATATTTGGCCACTGCATGTTAATATACACAGCTAATGACTTGTAGATATACTGGGGCACAGTTTGTGGATAGAGGAATTTTCCTCCTGCTGTCGCTATATATAGAACAAACACAAGTCATGTGATCCACGATTTCTTGATGGATCTTGTGAAATTCTCCAGATTGTTGAATCAGCTGAATTGATATTTCAGCCAAAGTGCACAGCTTACAAAACATCTCTAATATCTAATACCTGAATCATAACTTCTCTCAAAGTTGTGATTTAGCAGCCCCTGATTTCCATATGTCTTCAGCAGAAGACTGTTTACAAGTCCCTCGAAAATCAATAGCGAAGTATTGAGTGCAGCAGCTGACTTTGTTTTCCGATCTGTCCCCACACAAGCCCAATAAAAGTTTAAGAGCACTAAACAATCATGAGACGACAACTTGAAAGGACATTTCTCTGGTCACTGTATAATTTACTCTGGAGTGTATCCATTAGTCCATCAAGCTAAAAACAAAAGGCTAGTGCAGAGGATGACATATTCATTGGCACTCGCATGCGTTTACACCGAAGCTGGAGTCATAATCACAGTTGAAATGTTTGCTAATAGGGTGCAAGGCTGTCATTCTAAATTAAGGTGAATTAAATGTGCTTTTTCTGCTCAGCCCCTGCATCTATAGAGTCTTTTTACCACAGAGCTAAGAGGATGACTTGGGCATCAGAGCAACAACAGCTGCAGGCCACATTGCAAGCTTCTCTCTCTCTCTCTCTCTCACACACACACACACACACACACACGTCTCTCAGCTGGAGTTGGTGTGTGTTATGCTGGCTGGTCTTCTGTTGAGGTAATTAGACTCTCTGTATGCCTCCAGCCTGCTTTCTCTCTCTCTCTCTCTCTCTCTCTCTCTTTCTCTCTCTCTTACCCGAAGCTCCACACACTCCAGATTTTGAGCTCATTTATTGATGTGTTTTTCAGTGTGGATCCACTCTCCCCTTCAATTTACGTTTCTCCCTCCACTGTCAAAACACACTCTCCTTTCCAGGCCTGCACCCATCAAGTTTCATTGAATGAATTTTTCATTAACTGATCCCACTTTTTATCTTTTTCCCCCACGCGGAAAGTGTTTTCATCTCCGAGCGGAAGACAGATTAATGTCCTCCTGTCTGGTTTTGACTCGCATGATGTGTTGTCTCGTAGACTTGGAGAAATTAGTGCGTTCGGGGCAATTTGGAAAGTCTACATACACGACCATGTGCCAGAAACAAACCAACTGTATGAGAACAACAGCAATTATCAGTGGTAATGATAATGATGGAAAATATACTGAGGTGTTGTGTAATGATTCTCCATTCATCGAGACACAAACCTGTTCAGAAACTCTTCTAATAGAGCATGTACCCTGTTGAAACATCTATTTGATGTGTGTGCTTTTCAAAGGAGGATGTAATTTGCTCTTTTGCAATATGTTATCATTACCTGTCTGTTTACATTTACATTTATTTCCAGAAGTTGCTTTTTAAAGGAACATTCCAGGTTCAATTCGGATTAGGGTAAACAATGTGAAATGGTAATTTCGCATTGCTTATATATAAGTATATAACTTATATAAATAAGTTATATAACTTATATATACTTAACGTAACACTTATTATATAGTATAATGACCAATTCTGACTATTGACTAGACTTGTTAGCATGTCTACTCTTAGCATATTGGCTGTTTATTTGTACTTAAAAAGCACATTTTGATTTTGATTGACTATATTTTACATCTCTAATGCTACCCAATACCTAAACTTAACAACTACCCTATTAACTGATAAGAAGCAGCAAATTAGGTGTTTATTGAGGCAAAAGTCACAGTTAATGGTTTGTTAATAGCGAGAATTGGACCTTGAAATGAAGTGTGACCAGTAATTGTTCAAAATTAAAAAGCTACATTGTGATAAAGTTGCAAGTGCAAGCAGTAAACATCCTTTTCTAACAATTAATGTATTAATAATTATGAGAAATAAGGTTGCAAATTGCAAGAAGTACTGCGGAAAAGGTCAAAATTGTTGAAAACAGTTGTGATTTTGTGAAATGAATTTGCAGTTACAAGAATAATTCAGAACTGCTACAGAGATGCAATTTTGAATTATAAAGTTGTGATCATTTACAAGAACTTTACATTTACCTTTATCTACTTACCAGACACTTTTAGCCAAGTGACTTACAAAAAAAGACCAAAATCATGGAAGAGCAGAAACGCAGAGAAGAAAAGTTGGTGATGCTCTTAGCAGTTCAGGTGAAACAGAAAGGGTGAAGGTTTTGGAACTTTTTTGCCATATTATGAGGGAAAAGCAATGCATTAGAAATAAAGGGAAATTAATTTGTGATTGTGAAATATGAATTTTGAACCTGTGAAAAATAAAGGTGAGTTTACAGTAAAATTACAATAAATAAATAAAGGTAGGGGCCCTATAAAATCCATTTTGAATTTTTCCCAATTTTTTTTTTTTTTTTTTACATTAAATTTTTTCTGTATTCTGTTTCTATTTTTTTTTTATTTTAATTTTTCTAGACTCTGTTTTAATGGTTTAATTAAAATGATTAATCAGAAAGTTTGTCTAATTAACTAAGATCATGAAACTTGCATGATTTAACGGTGATTTGTTAAAAGTTTATATTTTAAGGCGCTATTAAATACTTTTTTTTTTCTCAAATTCAATGTACTTTTTACCAAATTCTGTGCTTTCCATTAATTTTCTAGATTCCATTTTAATGTTTTTATATTACATTTTAATAATCAAAAACATGTCTAATTAATTGATTTTATAAAGAATTTATTTATTTATTTATTTATTTATTTATTTATACTGAAATACTGTGTTGTGTATTTACATTTTTCTGGTAAATACTGTCTGGTAAATAACATTAAGTAATATATTTCTGCCACAGTTTCTTCAAATTAAACCAAACTTTTCTTTTGACGTGTTGCCGTGAAGAACTTTCTGTTTGTATATGACAGTTATGATAGTTTGTATATGATAGTATATAATAGTTTTTCTCAAAACAAAAAGTAAAATGCTCATGAAGTGACTCTAAGAGCAGTTCTAGAGATTTTGTTTATGTGTTCATGTACTCATATATTGAGGTGGCAGAGGCTGAAAACACCACGAACGTCATGCAGTGCAGTAAACGAAACCATGCGTCTGTGCCATTCATTCAAACAGAGACTCGTATAACATGCAGGTTCATATTTAAATAGTATTTTTGCTGCTTAATATTCACAGTCACTAATCTGTTTATATCACGTTTTGATTTAAATGTACTGACCTACTTTTTATTAATTCATCCCAAATTGGGCAAATTCCATTGCATTCTGTGTTATACAGTAAATTCCAATTTTCAGGATTGGATTCCGCGATTCCGTCCGCATTTTGTGCATCATGGAAATCATAGGACCCTATAAAGGATATGAATAAAGTTGCAATTGCGAGAAATAAAGTCACAATTGTGAAATGTAAAGTTGTAAAGAATGTGAAAATTTGAAATCTGAAATTTATGAGATATAAAATTGCAATTATATGATGTAAAGCCCGTCACAAGAAATAGTTGCAACAGTGAGAAATAAAGTTTAAAGTTTAGTTTAGAAATCAAGTTACTGTTTTTGTTGTTGTTGTTGTTGTTGTTGTTTTTTCCTCTGAGGTGAAAGCTCCATAAAATATAGCTTTCCCTCCAGATAAGTTAGTAGCAGAAGTGTGAAGCACGTAGTAAAAAGCAGTTTATAAGGTGAGCTGTAATTTCTCTAAATCATCCTTTTTGAAATGGATGGATGTGCTTCTGCTTAAATGTTACAGATGTACTTCCTGTAAGTAGAGTTTGCTCCATTTACACACTCTTTTACTGGCATCTGTGCAGGTTTACTGACATTACGTCATACAATCACATGCCAACAAGTATAAAGTTTTAGTCCTGTGACTATAATTTTGAAACTGTATATTTTAATGTTTACATCCTGGCCTAGTTTACTTTAATTGTAAGAGCCTTTAGTAAGTGATCCTTTAAAACAATGTGTAAATGTTACCAATGCTAATTTTCTCAGAGCAGGTTTTTGTATATAACAAACAGTGTCTAATTAGTTACTGTCATTGGAGGGCTGACAATGTAAACAGTTCACTTTTTCATACAGCAGGGCATATCATTGATTTTAGAGTGAGGTGAAGCTTCAATTAGCCTCTGATGGTGCATTAAAGCCAGCGGAGCGCTAACATTAGTATTGAGAGGGTGTATAAGAGAGGACGTATCTCTGCCTCTGTGCCAGAGGTCTTTTTATAAGGCTCAGTATAGAGAGCCCATGAGCAACAATGTGCAAATTGCTGCTTCATTAGATTTCCAGCAGCACTTAGAATGAGCATGTCAGCATTTGAGGCTCTGCTGGTCCCAGCTGAGCAATGCAACTGTGTGTGTGCGTGTGTGTGTGTTGGCAGCTTGTGGGTGGCTCAGCATTTGTATCCAGCTGAAATAGTGCAGGGTAAGAGGGCACTCTGGTGCCTGGAGAGAGAACACACTATCACACCTAAACAACACTGCAAACTACATAAACATAGAAAGACACTCAGTACCGCAGTGCTCTGCCAAATAACCAAAGGCAATGATGTTCATATTGGACTTACTTAAGATTTACTGAACATTTAAACATGTTCTGAAGCGTGTTTATATGAGGCATTGTGAAAGTATCTAAACCTCATTATGGTTTATTCCTAATAAAACAGTCATATTAAAGGAGAAGTCCACTTTCAAAACAAAGATTCACATATGATCATGTCTTTCTTTCTTCAGTCGTAAAGATATTATGTTTTTTGAGGGAAACATTTCAGCATTTTTCTCCATATAATGGACTGCTATGGTGCCCCGATTTTGAACTTCCAAAATGCAATTTAAATGCGGCTTCAAACGATCCCAAATGCAGTTGTAAACGATCCCAGCCGAGAAAGAAGGGGCTTATCTAGCGTAACGATTGTTTTCATAAAAATAATACAATTTATATACTTTTTAATCTCAAACTCTCGTCTTGTCTTACTCTGCCTGAACTGTTTTTGTTCCGGTTCATGACAGTTAGTTTATGTTGAAAAACTCCCATCTCATGTTCTCCCTCAACTTCAAAATCGTCCTATATCGCTGTTTTACCTTTTTTGTTAAGGGTATTTGATCTTCTTTGCAAAGACTGGGTTGGTACTTCTGCAGCGATGTAGGATGATTCTGAAATGATTTTTGAAGTTGAGGGAGAAAATACAATTGGAGTTTTTCAACATAAACTGTCTCGAGCCGGAATACACAGAATTCAGGGAGAGAAAGGCAAGATGAGCATTTCAGATTAAAAAGTGTTTAAATTGTATTTTTTTTTTTAATGAAAATAACCAATCATTTCGCTAGATAAGTCCCTTCTTCCTTGGCTGGGATTGTTTACAACTGCATTTGGGATCGTTTGAAGCCGCATTTAAACTGCATTTTGGAAGTTCAAAATCAGGGCACCATATCAGTCCATTATATGGAGAAAAATCCTGAAATGTTTAACTCAAAAAAACATAATTTCTTTACAACTGAAGAAAGAAAGACATGAACATCTTGGATGACAAGGGAGTAAGTACATTATATGTGAATCTTTGTTTTGGAAGTGGACTTCTCCTTTAATGCTCAGCAGTTTCACCATACAAAGTGCATTTAGTATATTTTCACAATATAATTCACGGTGGTTAAAGTTAAGGAGGTTACAATATGCATTTTACAATGTTATGAATATCTCTGTAATGTTTAAGTACAGTAATATTAAAAAAATAAAATTAAACTGTGCTTGCAGATAGTATAAATAAAATGAAAGGCCACTTAAAGAGAGTATACTTTCATGATTATGTTTCTTACACTTAAGAACACTTGAAAAATGCTCTTTGTAATAATGTCAAATGAAAATAATTAAAAAATAATTTTCCCAATTAGTTCGTCATGTTTTAAAGAAGTACACTTATTTGATATGTTGACTAACATACTAAACCACGTTCTATTACATTTTAGCTGTTGTGTGTTATTTGAAATTACATTTAAAGTTCATGTTTTTAAATGTACTAAATTGCAACTGCGTTTTGACAGATGTATCGTTCATTATGACAAATGTAAATTGCAACTTCATTGACAAATGTATAATTTCAAATCTATTTATGACACACAAGTTTCAGTAGAAATGACACTAAAGTATATTTTAGTTTATCATAAATGCTTGTCAGTACATTCAGCAGTACACTTTAACCATATTTCACAGGCAATAGAAGTAATTATGAAATTATATATAAACTTTTACTTACTCCTACCTGACTGAATAAAAAAAGTCTAAATTTTCATTTAATTGCAGTTAATATGCATTTTAGTGTCCAAAAACATTACATTCAGTTTGCACTCAAGTACAGTTGAGGAGAAAAGTTTACACCTTGAGGACAAAAGTTTACGCCTTACAAAATCTGCAAAATGTTAATTACTTTACCAAAATAAGAGGGATCATACAAAATGCATGTTATTTTTTATTTAGTAATGACATGAATAAGATATTTGACATAACAGATGTTTACATATAGTCCACAAGAAACATAATAGTTGAATTTATAAAAATGGCTCTGTTCAAAAGTTTTAAATGCACTTTACATACACTTTATTCTTAATACTGTGTTGGTTTTTCAGCATCGTTGTGTTTTTGAATCCTTTCCAACAATGACTGTATAATTTTGAGATCGATCTTTTCACTCTGAGGACAACTTTTAAAGGGAATGAGGATGTGTACATTTTGCCTAAATATTGTTTTTTTTTTTTTTTTTTCATGTAGCTACAGAAGATACTTACATGTTCCCCATAAGACAAAATAAGTTAAATTTACCCTGATCTTCAAATTCAAAAAGTTGTTACCCCCTGGCTGTTAATGAATCATTTTTGAATACAGAGTGTTTGAACCTTCTGTAATAGTTGCATATGAGTCCCTCAGTTGTCCTCAGTGTGAAAAGATGGATCTCAAAATCATACAATCATTGTTGGAAAGGGTTCAAATACACAAAAATGCTGAAAAACCACAGACTTTGTGGGACCTAAAGGATTTTTTGAAGAACAGCGGGCAGTTTAACTGTTCAGGGCAAACAAGGGACTCATGAACAACTATCACTAAACCAAACAAAACAAACAAACAAAAATAAAAGAGCTGTGGATCATACAGGTAACAACACAGTATTAAGAATCAAGTGTATGTAAACCTTCGAACAGTAACTTTTGCATTTTTATTAATTCAACTGTTATTTTCTCTTGTGGACTATGTAAACATCTTTTATTTAAAATATCTTATTCAGGTTGGTACTAAATAAAAAATAACATTTTGTATGATCCCTCTTATTTTGGTAAAATGAGATTCCGCAAGGTGTATGACTTCAACTGTATATTCTTTTAAAGTACAGTGAACTTTTTTAACAAGGGAATACCTAGACCAGGCTAAGTAGTCGACCAATATTTGGCCAGTTTGTCAATCTTTTAACTAGTTACTAGCGTCAGCAGTCATTAAGAATATGTTTAAATCGCTAATACATTATGTATGCTTCTCAGAAAAAGTTATCAAAGTAATTTCAATGTTATCTAGATTTTTTTTTTTTTTTTTTTTATTCACTCATGATTCTACTCGCACATGTTTAGATGTACTCTAAACAGTTCATCCATACATCATTGAGGGAAACAGCTCTGTTTTCAATAACAGATTTGAGTAATTAGAAGAATATTAATACACCTTTTTTTTTCTTAATGGCTCCTTTAATCTCTCTTGGCCAGAGTTCCTTTTCTCAATAGTGTGAGCCCTTCACATATTAATCATAGTCAACCAGTGCTTAATGCATGCTGCTTTGTTTGCATCTTAATTCATTTATGCGTTTTCATTCAGCTGTAATCTATTAACATCCTGCATTTCTATTCTTTCTCCCTCTTTCACTTCCTATCTCATTAATTTTTCCGCTTCTTTGTTAATTGCACGGTGTGAATTCAGGTTGAGGATGTGTGTTGGGACTATCTAAATGGGGAAAAGCTTGTTCAGAAATCCCTTCACATATTAATAACTTGTTTACAGTGTCAACACTGGCATTTTGTCTCTCAAAGGCAACATATGAAATCAAATCAAGCTCCAGTGATGGGGATCTAATTGTGTGAACATCAGGTGACTTCACTTCATAATGTCCTATAGCGTCATCCATCTTAAATGTTGCTCTAAAATGGTCTGCACATGCAAATAAACTGTACATATACTGTTAAGAACGTCTATAGGTTGTTGTTTTGAAGTTTCCAAGTGTCAGTGTGAAATTTGTATCATTTTAGTCTGTTACCTCAAACAGTCAGGATGCAATTGCTTCATAAATTCCCCTTTTAGGACCACAGTGGTCAAAAGTTCATCCTGTTTTCTGGTATTTGGCAAGCCTTGAATTGCACAGCCACCTCATAACTGCATGTGTGTGCAGAATATCCTTGCAAATCTACTATTAACTTTGACATTTAACTTTCCTTTGATTTAGCTCGTTAGCTTTGATTCATCTCATTTGGCATTGTAGCATGGGAAATACTGTCCAAGGTGGTGGGAAGTGTTCTTTTAGCCCTCTCAGAATGCTTTAAGACGGGCCAAAGGGAGGCCTGGGATTCGCGTACCACCCTTTGCAATGGCCGCGGTCCTGCTCATTCTGGAAAAACACAGCTCTAAACAAGCAGAGCATAATTATGTGAGAAATATCTCCATCTGGAGCCTTTGGGGCTTTTCTGTGAGACTTTGACATTTAACGAGAGCCACATATGGATCGTTTCAAAATCTTGATCGTTCGGGTAATATTCCTGTAGCTCGAACTGTAGTGCATGGCCCTGGCAACACCAAGGTCATAAGTTTGATTCCCAGGGAATAAACCGATCAAATGTATTCCCTGCATGCAATGTAAGAAATGTTTCGATGTGCTTGCTAAGATGTTTTTTGATGGTTGCAAGGTTGTGTACTGGGTGGTTGCTTACTGGTCAGAAGAGCCCACCCTCAAATCTCTTGTATTCTAGTCTCTAGATGACTTGGATTTCTCCTCCGGTGTAATCACTAACAAGCCGTATGCTTCTGTTGAAAGCCCAGCATGAAAATAGCATGTAAATGTCACCAGCCCAGACACTTCAGTAATTGTGTCCTACTTAAATGGAGTGCAAGTTAACCATTCAAGGCAAATAGCCACTTAATGACTGGACCATATGGCCGCATTGCCACAGCAAAGCCACAGACGTCCGTAGAGACAGCATTGAGGCTGGTCCATCTCCTTTCCTTAAATTTATTCAAATATGCTTGTACAGAAAGAGGGATTGTGGGTTGTGGTATAGGTGATTCAGGACCAACTGACCATCTTTAGATCAGCGGTTTGGATTCGGTGTATCCAAATTTTATTTTGGACATCAAGTGGTGCCCCAACACAGAAACAAAGTCCTTAATATTAAATGTAGAGTGTATTAACTTAACTTTCACCTTACGGAGTGCCTATTTATACTAAGTGCAGAAAGGCCGTCTTGTTGGTAGAGGCTATTTACACTAACTCCGCCCACCAATGTGTGATTGGTAGTCAACACTACAGTAGACGATCATAAAACATCAGGTCTAGGGGCACATATGATAAAGCTCATTCTGTAGTTTTTTCGACACGATCGACCCGGTTTTGAATTTTTTCAAATTCCATATCATATCGAAAATAAAATAAAGGAAATAATCAAAGGTTATTAAAAAGTAAAAATAAAAAATACCGGGTAGGTCTAGGTTGGGTGTAGGGAGGGCTTTATTGTTCCAATAAGGCAGCATCCATTTAATAATTTGAATTAAAACTCTAATTTACACTCAATATGTTATTATTGCATACTGTTTTATAATGTACTACAATACTGAGGTGCAGACAATTGCCTCTATTTGCAATAAGTAGTATATAGTGTAAATATAATCTATTTGCACTTAGTGTGAACAGAACCAACTGCTATATGCACTTAGTGTAAATAGCATTTGTCGCTAATTGCACTTACTGTAAATAGCATGTATTGTTAAAAAAATATGCTATTTTCACTTGTTACTAGTAACTTCTTATAAATAGTTACTGAGTTAGTAACTGAATTACATCATTATAAAAGTAACTAATTACCAGGGGAAGCAACTATTGTGTTAAAAAAGTGTAAATATGTCAAATAATTGGGATGTTTCCAATATTAAATATATTGAATGACATTTAAATTAAATGAATTCAATTTTTAGTTTATTAACCACATATATAAAGCTTAATGGCACCGTTTTTTTTTTTTTTTTTTTTAAATATCTGAATGTACACTTAGCATCAGTCAGTCAAGCATTATAATATAACATTATGATAATTTTAGAATAGCCATGTACTGTATGAATATTTGTCATATTAACTGAACTTAGGACTGTTTCTTTAAAAAATGGGGAAAAACTAAAAATAATACTGAAAAGATAAAACTACTACGAATTCTACTACGAATAACAATATAAAACGCACTAAGAATTAATGAGCTGCTGGGTTCATGAATATTAATCACATTGTCTGCCTTCGCTCGAACTGATTTGCTGAAATGAAAACAGGGGCGATAATAGGTGAGCGCCAGCCAATGAGATTGCCATTTGTGCATTAGTTCCGCCTACTACCGGAGAAACCGGCAGTTCTTAAAAGGTGAAGAATTCCAAAGGAACTCTGTTATTTTGACAGGAAAATAAGGAAAGAATATCATTTACATGTATTGTGTCAATTCTGCATGGTATATAAGACTCTCGCTCTGGATCTTTCGTTGCGTGTGTGTGAGACAAAGCGAAGGCTAGTTTTGTACCTTCACACTAGAGTTTACGGTTCGTCAAATACAGGTATGCTGTGCATCCATTCAGATGAACTGTAAAAATAAAATGCTAATTATATTATAATAAATTATAGTAACGCCACATTTTATTGTCAGTAACAGTAATGGCGTTGTAATGGGGGAAACAGTAATTTGTTTAATTACATGTTACTAAAAAAATAACGCCGTTAGTAATATAGTTTATTTATAACCAGTGTTGGGGGTTACGCATTACAAGTAACACGAGTTACATAATATTATTACTTTTTCCAAGTAACTAGTAACGTAACGCATTACTTTTTAATTGACAAGGAAATATCTGAGTTACTTTTTTTAAATAGGTAACGCCAGTTACTCCCCAATGTCTTTGCTGCCGACCTTCGATGATCCAATTTAACCATATTAATAAGCAAAAATTACTCAAGATAATCTAACATTTGTTTTCCTTTTTTTTACTGCTGAAGAGTTGACCTTTTTTTCTTGTGCGGTCTACTGTACAGACGTGAATTTACTTTTGCCAAAGCCCGAGGCTTTTGGTGTGAAAAGGCTTTTACATTTGCCAAAAATAAAACTTTTTATATTAAAAACAAAGCAAGCCCTGCCCAGATTTAAAAAGTAGCACAAAAGTAAAGTAACGCATTACTTTCCATAAAAAGTAACTAACGTAATTAGTTACTTTTTTTGGGAGTAACTCAATATTGTAATACATTACCTTTAAAAGTAACTTTCCCCAACACTGTTTATAACGCCATTATTATACTGATTTCCACTTAGTGTAAATAGCATCTATCACTAAGATAGGTGATAGATATCACTAAGATATGCTACTTAGATTTAATAGCCGAGGCCTTAACTTTATCACAGGCTGCCTAGACCAAACAATATACAAAATTATGAGCATTAAATAGGCCGAATTGGTTGATTTTGGTTTCCATATGTCTTAAACTGAGGTTTCAATAAGGAGCCAACTGTAATTGTAATGTATTTTCTTTTAGCTTACAGTTTTTTTAATGGTTTTTGAGGATGTCAGAAATTAACTTTTAACTTTTAATAACTTAATAATATTGTTCTCATTTGTTATTGTGGCATGGGAAATGTGCCATTTAGCTTTTAGTTTCTACTAACCAGTTGAATTTGCACCAAAATACTGTAGAGTTTGATTGAACACATAACCTTTGACATCAACAACATGGGAAGTGCATTCTCCTTGCTTTAAAAGCTGATAAGCCAGTTTATTTTGCTATTGTCTTAATGATGCACTATTACATGATTATTTGCATTTTATTTGCAATTACCGTTGTTTTTCCTTGCTCTCAGTGACCCAATCAGAACGTACCAGTTGAAAAGCACTGCTTTAGATTATGGTATGGAAATGCATTTGACATCTGTGATTTGTTTTCATAGAGAGTAATCAGTGTAAGCGAGTCAGATAGAATTATGGTCTTGTTTTGAACATTTGCAGACAGTTGAAACATTTTAATCAAGGACCAGACCTAATCTGAGCTTGGGAAACCAACCATCAACTTGTAAATACTCTCAATGTGTCTCTGTTGTGAAATGAAGAGAACAGATCTTGTAATGATTCAGGAATCACAAGCCGTGTTTTGAAACAGGATCTATAATCCATTCCTCATGCGAACAGACCATTGATTGAATCAAATAAAGCTTGTAATGGATTTAAGGGCAAAGGGAAGTCACGATCATCATCGTAGAGATACGTGGCCAGTTGTTCTTCAGGGTGATTTATAAAAATAATGTATGCGCTGCTCGCAGATGATCGTTTTATGAGGCGGCAGGCTGATGACTTATAAATGAAACTCCTTCAGGTCTCTTCTCATCTTCTCTCTCCGTCGTTTCATGCTTCAAACTCTTTGTTGCTTTCGCCCTCCGAACACATAATCGTGTTTAGTGCCGAGACCTCGCGTCCTCGAATTCTTTTGAACTTTCCAGATTTAACTTATTGATGGAAATCATAAATTCACAGTTCATTAAATTCTCCTACTCCGAAGACTGGCTGGCGGTATTGACAGGTTGCGGTCCAGACTAGATGTCTGAAACGGCCCCAGCTCTCTATCTAAGGGGAATAAAATCAAACGTGTGCTTCTGAGCAGCAGCCCAGGTCTCTGCCTGCTCCAGCGACTGTAGGATTCATTCATCTATAATTAACTATTAAACTTCATTGAAGGAGAGGTTGGAAAAAACTAAAAAAAAAAAAAAAATGACAGTTCTGCCCTTGGATATGAGACACGGCAGGAGACGGTGAGAATAATAATGCAAACTTGCTCAGGGATCGCTAGGCTGCTTTTTGATAAATCTGCAAATAATTATGGTCTACAAACAAATACGAGAACAGAGATGGCCTTTGCTGAGGTCCCGATCCGCTAGTGGTCTTTCTGGATGAACTCGGGTCTTAATGAGTCCCATCAACCAGCTGGCATCTCTCAGATGCTACTTTTTCTTGCCCCCCTCCATTGTAAGCTCTCTCCATCTGCGATTCGGCCCATCAGACAGACCGCCAGGCTGTGACTATCTGTCACATTGATCTGAGATTATGGTATCAGTGTAAACACAGAGAGAAAAACACTAGTCGATATGGTCCCTGTAGCTTCCAGTGATGCATCAGCCTTTGTTTCGCTGTGACCTGTGATAATGTCAGGGGAGAGATCACAGCTTCGGCCCTTGTATTAGCTTGTTTTTCTGTTACCAAGAGCCGTAGATGGTGTGTTTTGAATATGTTTTAGATGCTAGAGCTCTGAGGCAAGTCAGGGTTTGGTTTATTTGGTTGGTCTGAATTAGGTTGGCCAAACTTCATGAACAACAAGCTCTGATGTGGACAAGATTTTATACCGTAATTCAGTGGTCTTTTGGCTTATATGCATCACGGGGAGTGCCTCCTCAAAATATTGGATGAGATAAAAATTCATAGTGCAAAATATGTGTATAAATTGCTTGTTTTTCTAAAGAAACATTGTCTAACAGCAACACCAGCAGGTACAGCGGTAGTCCACGTCTCTCTCGCCTCCCCTGAGCCTACTGAGTTTTAAAAGACACTCTAAAGTGTGGGATTGGTTTGAGAATGAATGGGGGAAAGTCATGTGAGAGGAGGCAATGGCTCCATCACGATATGATTGGATATGACTGGTTATGATCGGCTGTGATTGGTTTAAATCCCGCCTCTTCTGTTCGTGCACGTTCTGCGTTCGCAAATCAGTCTGAATGAACAATATAATGGTGTTATTGGAAAGACTCATTTTAAAAAGTAAATAAACAACTCACACACAGATATAACTACTTTGTTACATTGAAATAAGACTTAAAATGACCTGAAAACATGATCTGTGGGAGTTTTTAGTGAGTATTTAACTTGGTGAAATTTAAAGTAAATCTCTGTGTCTGTGACCAATATTTACTGAGCTTAGATGACTGATGATCCAAAAAATGAAATAATAGTTAAAGCTAACTTTTAAGAAAAAAAAATAATAAAAAGAATAGCTGAACGTAAGTTCACAAATAAAATGTATTGTTTAAATTGTTACTGCCTTGAGTTATTATTTTGGAATAAATGTAAGCTATTTTTAAAGTTATAATGTGTAAATGAAATGTAAATTGGATTCCTTTTTTTGGGGGGGGGGGGTATTGTAAGTACTGTTTATATAACCGAGAAAATGTGACTAGAGCCCTATTCGGACGGGACTAGTTTTCTAAACTACGTTTGAGTTTTGATTTTTATCACCTGACGTCTGTGATTTTCATGTAGCAGTTCGGATGGGACTGACATCTCTGTGTTTATTACAGAGGTGGGAGGGTCTGTTTTGTACATCTGGGTGTTGCAGAGATCATGCGCTCTGTATGCGTGCATTGCGTAACGTTATAATCATTCGGACTGATTACCATAGTAAAACAACACTTTTACTACAAATACCATGGTGAAGCAATATGGCTACTAAAACATTATGTAATAGTGCAGAAATGAACATGAGTAATCTTACCTGACGCTGATATTACAGTAGCCAGTCCTAACAGTTTACGCGATCTGACTCTTGATTTTATTATTGTTATTTTTTATTTCTTTGCTGGGAGGGATATCAAAAATGCGCGCAGTAAGAGTGTCTACGGTAGTTCACATTGGCCAAAACACAAAAAATCAATATCATCGGCAATCACAGACATCCGCTTTCAGACAGGATAATTTTTTTCTCAGAGGATCACTGAGTTTGCCAGAAAACAGTAGGTAATTTGCTCTGGAATTATTACAGAGGTTGTGTGAGAAAAACACAGACGTGGCAGATTCAGACAGGATTAAAATCGCAAAGTATGTCTGTGAAACACACATTTCTCTAACGACCCCCTGTAAAACTAGTCCCGTCTGAATAGGGCTGAATAGGGCTACAGAAGATACTTACGTTTCCCAGAAGACAAAATAGGTTATATTTACCCTGATCTTCAAATTCAAAAAGTTTTCACCCCCTGGCTCTTAATGCATGTTATTTCTTTCTGGAGCATCAGTGAGTGTTTGAAACTTCTGTAATAGTTGCATATGAGTCCCTCAGTTGTCCTCAGTGTGAAAAGATGGATCATAAAATAATACAGTCATTGTTGGAAATGGTTCAATTACACAAAAATGCTGGAAAACCAAAGAATTTGTGGGACCTGAAGGATTTTTCTGTAGAACAGCAGGCAGTTTAACTGTTCAGGACAAACAAGAGACTCATGAACAACTATAACACACACACACACACAGCTGTGAACCATTCAGGTAACAATACAGCATTAAGAATCAAGTGTATGTAAACTTTTGAACCAGGTCATTTAATAATTATTTTCTCTTGTGGACTGTATGTAAACATCTTTTATTTGAAATATCTTATTCAGGACAGTACTAAATAAACAATAATGTGCATTTTGTATGATCCCTCTTATTTTGGTAAAATAAGTAACATTTTTAATAATTCTGAAAGGGGGGTGTAAACTTTTGACCTCAGCTGTAACTGGCTGAAACCCTGAGTTGACAGAAACGTTACAGCATCTAAACCAGGTTTGATTTGTTTGCTTTCGTCCTAAACCTCCTCTAAAACTCAGAGTTTGTTCAACTGTCTTCATGTAACAGAAATCTAGCTAGTGTTTATTTCTGTGTACATCTGGTCTCATATTCCCTACCGCTTAGCACCAGCCTGGAAAATTGCCTCATTACAAAGCATGAATATTTAAAGTGTAAATTGTTCTAAATATTGTTATTTATTCATTAGAGTTGTTTGAGATGTTTTGCTTATGCCTGGAGATCTTTTTGGGTTTGTAACAGCAACGTGCATTGACAGCACATTATTTAAAGCCATGATAAACTAGGAGGCCTGTGCAAACTCTTCCCTTACTGAATGTTAATAAGAGCCTTGGCGGCTTTCGGAAAACATTACTTATGGCGGATCTGAGAAATATATTTGTGCACTACTTTATATGTGTGTATATAGTGCATTATGTGTGCGGAGTGTTTGAAGAAAGATTGTAAATAAATGCTAATATGTTATTCGTGAAGCAGCTATGGCATTTATATAGTTCATGAAATTAAATATTTACACCTATCTCTTATAATGTAGAGTTGCTTAAATATCATATTTTACTTTAGCATAAACATTTTTCTTAGTCTACTTGTTTTTTAGACCTAGAAGTGTCTAACATACTGTAAACCCTTATGAAAGCAGATATGTTATCGTTCCTTATTATAGTTATAGTTCAGCAGTGAAATGTTAGTTTAATTTACCCAGTTCCTTCAGTCCCAGTGGCCCAGTTCTAGATGAGTTTGCTCAAGGCCCACTGTAACTCCTTCAGGGAAACACTTCCTCCTTCCTGTGTTCATGCAACGTGTTCTGCTTTATGAGGAGAAAGCTATTCCCAAAGCTATTCTGTCCAGTCTGTTTGGGGACGAAGATATCATTAATTATGAATAATGATGATAAGTAAACTTTGTTTACTTTTCATCACATTATATGCTTGGCAAATCTGCAGCAAATCTAAACTAGGCCACTGGATGAAAGTTAAATTAAGATAAAAGTTTATTCCAAACAAAAATGTATTTTATTTTATTTTATTTTATTGAAATTCTGAGGAGTTAGATAATAGATTGTCTAAGTGATTTTTTTATTATTATTTGTTTATTTATTTATTTCTGTTCCATTGGGAAAAAATAACAGCATAGAGTTTGAAATGACATGATTTTGTGGTGAGTTGTTCCTAAGTTTATATGCCTTTAGGGCTTGTCATATAATTTTAGGGGAAGATTAAGAAAGAATATTTTTCCCCACGCCAGCTATTACATTTTAGTTCAAGTCTTTAAAATATCAGACACCACAATTAATTTTTTATATTAAATATTACATCAATAACCTTGATATTTATTTTTATCTATCATTTATATACTAAAATACATTTTTTTAAATACATCTTGTTGTATTGTGCTAAAAATGTAACAATATCATCTATGACAAAAGGTGAAAGAAGCAGTTTTCTCAGGAAGACTTGCTTTTCTCTCATGAGATGCCACAGCTGTTAACAAAAGGTCAACCTTATTAAGACCAAAAGATGGAGAGAAAATGACCTTCTGCTTTTCTCTTTTCTTTTCCTTTGTTTTGTATGTGTGTATTACACCAATCAGTGCTATTTGCATTGACAAAGGTCACAGAGGTTGGTGTTTTGAAAGAACAGCACATTCTGTAACTGTGTCATATTTCTTTCAGGTGGTATTTGATTAGGAGATTTACTATATATTAAATACAAAATTAAAAATCAGAACTATATCTTTTTTGTTGCATTGGATTAAAAAAGATACCAAACAAATGCATTTCAGCTGTAGACCACACTGGCTGTCGGGTAGTTTGTAGGGTGCATGAGTGAACAAGTGGCCAATTTCTGAATATACAGTAGCTTATGTCATGTTTTTTGGCACAAATCTGTTTTTTGTTTGCTTTTTCCCTTTCCTGGGACAGGTTCCTCATTGCTGGCTAATATTGTCCATGTCTTGCTGGCACAGCTGTAGACCAGAGCGCTTTTTCCTGTCGTAACATAATCTCTAATGAAGTGTCAACATAAAGCAGCCTGGTCTGACCTTTGGAACGGAATTTAATTTGCCTCCTTCTGGCATGTTTGACTCCATGTAGAACAATCTTGGATGGCCACATCTGAGGATACCCTGAGAAGTGAAGTACTTATTGGATTAGAGCGCTGTGGCCTTTCATGAACTCATAAATAATGCTGAGCATGACTGATAACTCTGAGACAGAGCCGAGTAATAGCCCCGTAGGTGGAGAAGTAAACAAACCCTTTCTTTCCTTGCTCATTTTCTTGCTATTTATATCTTTCTATCTCTGTCTCTCTCTAAGTGATGCAGTCTGTCATCAGTCGGTTCAGTTGTCTCTTTGTTAGTTGGTTCTTCGGAGCAGCATCAGCTAGTGTTGAAAAATGTATTATATATTAAAAAAAAAAAAAAAGACGAAAGAAATATCAAGGCTATTGAAGTAATATTTAACATAAAAAATTAATTGCAGTGTCTGATATTTTAAAGACTTGAACTAAAATGTAATAGCTGGCATGGGGGAAAAAAAATGTTCTTTTTTAATCTCCCCCTAAAATTATGTGACAAGCCCTAAAGGCATATAAACTTAGGAACATAAGTTCATCAATATTTCAATAAAATAAAATAAAATAAAAAAATAAATAAAATAACATGAGGGCAAATAAGTGATGATGATATTTAAATTTTGAGCATGAATTATGAATTCTTTTTTTTAAGTATTAGGCAGGTTCTATGCTACAGAAGCTTTTTTTCACTACAGAATAAACAAATTTAAGGTTGTTGTTTTCTTTTTCACAATTTTGTTTTTATATTATGACTATTCTGAGAAAGTGACTATTCTAAAAAAAAGCAGAAATGTGAGATATAAACTCTGAATTGCAGTTCTGAGAAGAAAAGTCCAAACTGTGAGAGATAAACTCATAATTGCAAGAAAAAAAGTCAAAATTTTGCAATACAGATTTACGGTTGTAAGAAAAAAATCTGAATTGTGACACAAAATCACAGTTACCTTTTTTATTTTTAATTCTGTGGTTAAAAAAAAAAAAAAAAAAAAACACACGCCGACAAACAATACAGAGCAGGTTACTTATGGTTTGAAACATGGTCTCAGCTTTAAAATGTTGTCATTTAAGAAATGTAAACAAAAATTTTTATTAATGTGTCATGACAGATCACCTTATTGCCTTATTAGATCAATCTACATGTGAACAGATCATCTTTTCTTCTTTACTTAAAACACGAAAAAAAACATGAATGAACATCAGAATGTATTTTATTTCAACTGCGGAAAGACGCAGATATACATAATTTTTAAAGTTGAAGTCCACCGAAGTTAATCTACTCTCCTGTCTGATTTGTTTGTCAGACAGAATGGCGGATTCAATGCTATTATTGGTCAGATCTCCTGTCAATCAAGCTGTTTGCGAAAATAGTCCGAATTGCAAGATATAAACTAAGAATAGCAAAACATTAACTTGTTTTCAGAATTGCGAGATATAAACTGTGAGAATTCTAAGATGTAAAGTTGCAATTACATTTATTTTTTTAATGCTCTCCTTGGTACAATGTGTCAAAGGTTCAGCTGTTGAATGCATTGGCCCAGTTTCTCCTGTTGTTGAGTAACATCCAGTGTACATTAATAAAACAACCTGTACCTACATCTGTGCTGTCAGTAGAATATCACTGTTTTGAAGTGTCATATCATTTGACGAATGTTCTCCTCTGTTCTTTTTCCTAAAGCCTTCCTGGAACCACACCGCGGACCAGCGAACAGACCGGTCACTCCAGCGGCGCCTCGGGCAGCTCCAGCGAATCGGAGAGCAGCTCTGAATCTGATTCGGACAGCGAGAGCAGTTCCAGTGACAGTGAGTGCAACCGAGCGTCCCGCGCTGCCACACCAGAGGTACTAATCACTTTACTCCTCTCAAACTGTCACAACACATCCTCAGACTGATCCATGACTCATCTCTTCATTCCATTCGCTGATGGCTGTTGTTACAGGTGTATCTCAGTTCAGTTCATACACTACAGAATAGGGCCAGAAATATGTGGACACCCTCTTGTAATTAATGAATTCCTTAAGATTTTTGTAGTAGAACCTCAGTTTTTTTGTTTTGTTTTTTTTCATTTGAGGCATGACCCATACATTTTTTTTGACAGGTCTGGCTATTTTCAGCCCTTCTATTTAGTGTTATTTACAGTTTTATTTGTTGTTTAGCACCTTCTGAACTTGAGATAAATGAATACCAGTTTGTGCAATTATTTCCCTTAGATGATAATTGTGGGGCCCATTATGAGAAAATTCAAAAGAGCGGAGATGAATCTAAGTCTATTTTCTCCTTTAGCTAAAGGCAAAGTGAGACTGAGGCAGCATTCCCCCTCCGAGTTTTTCTCAGCATGGGTTAGGGGTAGGATTTTTGAAAGGATCTCCTCAAAGGATTAATTGGCAGCTTTAAAGTTGTCCCGCAGTAGCCTGCCCGGGGCTCCCTAAGAGCATTACACAAGAGTAAACATCTCCCGGTTCTCATCGCCCCTTCTGTGTGTATAGCTTTGCTCTCTGCCAGGGATGGCCAATGGGAATCCGTATCTTAGCACTGCAAACGCTCTGGTCTGCAGAAAGATGTTTCTCTTTCAAGCGGCGGCGCATAGCCTTGATGCCTCAGTGGCGAAATATTGGGAGGGCTGTCAATTTCGACACGCTCAATTGTTAATTCATCATCTTTGCCGGAGCTTTCAGTATAAAATTTGGTAGCTTGTATTGGCGGAAATGTCTCTCTGACAGATGGAGAATGTGGCTTTTGAATGTGAAATAGCATAGGAGATTGCCTTTTGTCTCGAAACGTACCATCAGGTCTGATTGGAAAGTGCAGTGAATTGAATTTCTTACCCCGTGAGTTTAATGGTTAATATGGATGTCCACTCATTTCCGCTGCTTCCTTTTCTGAATGATTTTCTATCATTCAGAGCGTTCAAGACAGTGTTTATGGGTGCGTGGGAAAGATTTACTTGTGTCTGGAAACATAATGGTACACAACAATCGGCGTGAGATAATATAGCTGATGAAAACATCTCCGCGGTGAGAGCTGTGAGCAGTCATCAGGACAGTACTCACAGCATTTCCTACATTATTCAGGAATTTTACGACTTCCTCTCTTAATGGCCTTTTCATCATAGCGCCATTGGTCTGTGAAAGTCATATGACGGAATCATCAAGCTTCTCATGAATCAAGACTGGAGACAGATGAAATCTGTACCGATATGCATCATTAGAAATTTGGTCTCCATGTTGTTTTACACATGCATCCATTTACATTGTATAGACCTCAGTGCACTTAAAGGAATAGTTCACCCAAAAATGAAAATGACCCCATGATTTACTCACCCTCAAGCCATCCTAGGTGTATATGACTTTCTTTATTCAGATGAAGACAGTCAGAGTTATATTCATAAATGTCCAGGCTCTTTCAATGGGGTTTAAGATTGAATCCCGAAAAACTGCGTCCATACATCATAAAAAGTGCTTCACACCACTCATTTGTGTAAGAAAACATATTTAAAACTTTATAAGTCGTAATCTCTAACTTCCGCTAACTGTCACACACGTGTTCACTAGAGAGTGGTGTTTCAGCGGATGACGTAGGAAATGCAGAGGAGAAAGCAAAATAAAACACCAGTCATGAATTAGAAGGAGGATTTCAATATAAGGCACACTGTGAAAATATCCGTAAAATTTACGGTAAAAAATGGCAGCTGTGGTTGCCGGAATTTTACCGTAAAAAATATGGAAGCAACGTTTTAGGTTTTACAGTTTTCACTTAAATTTACATTTAAATACTGTGATTTCATTAAATGATGTAATGTTAAGCAACATATTAAAGTACTGAAATCTATATATATAGATTCTATAAATATATATATAGAAGGTGCACAGTGTCATTCACGCAAACACTAAATACCATCATGGTAACACTCATGAAACTGAAATAATGCAATAGACATTCATTTAACAACATCAGATGTACAAAACTGCTAAGAAAAAACTAAGAAGAAACATAGTTATTTCAACGAAAAAACATAAAATTTGAAATGTAACGCAGGGAATTCTGGAAATGTCAATTTACAGTTAATCACTGTAAAATTTACGTTCTTTTCCACTTTGATAAACGGGTATACTACCATAAAATTATATCACCGTATTTTCACCGTATATAGTAGGGGAATTTAATTCGCTTCAGCCTTTATTAACCGTCGTGTGGAACACTTTTATGATGGATGGACGCTAAAATCTTAAACCCCCATTCAGCAAGGACATTTTTTAATATAACTTGATTGTAATAATCTGAAAGAAGAAGGTCAGTTGAGGGTGAGTAAATCATGGGGTAATTTAAATTTTTGGGTGAACTATGCCTTTAATGCATGTAAAAATGTCACATGCAACAAATATCAGGTTTTTATCTTTAATCTTCATGACTGGAGTCAATGTGTGATTGACAAAATAAGTTGTTGAGACAATGTAGTCAAGATTCCTAACACTGTTGTGCCATAAATTTGCTTTGTCTTCTTCCACCAGCCCGAACCTCCATCAACAAACAAGTGGCAACTAGATAAGTGGCTAAACAAAGTTAATCCTCACAATAAAGCACTAATTAACACCCAGTCAGATAGTCATGGGCTTAACAGCTCTCAACCTGATGAAAGCCAAGCTTCGGAGAACCAGAGCTCTAGCAAGAGCAAGCCCAGCACAGCACTGGCACCAGCAGACCCAAAGGAGAGAACGCTGCTCAGTCCCATCCGCGAGAAAGCCAAACCCAAGACTGGTCAGAAGGCTCCAGACAGCAAAAGCACCAAGGTAAAATCACCAGCCTCAGTGGAGCTAGCTCCCCCCAGGAGAAGCACTGGAAAGAAGCAGCCCAAAAAGGTGGAGCGATCTTCCAGCAGCGAGGAGCACAACTGGCCAAGACCAGGAAACTCAAGTTCTACCCCGAAAGAGAAAGAGCCCCCGCCTTTAGAACCGCCAAAACCTAGAGGCAAGGGCCCTGGGCTCAAGACGGCTCCAAGAAAGGAACCTCGGACCACCACAACAAACACCGCACCAACGAATATCACACCGGTTCCGGATAAAAAGAAGCACCGAGGACCCAACAAGATCATCCCCAAGTCTAAGGAATTCATCGAGACAGAGTCTTCTTCATCCGAGTGTCATTCGGATCCTGAAGAGCTCACTAAGGTTCAGCTTCCCTGTCCCGGTCCCAACACCCTAAGCCTGAAATCCAAGGATTGCAACAGCAATATCCTGAGTGTTAGTAGCCTTACCAGCACAAGCAGCACCTCTATTCCTGATCCAGGTGCCTCGGATCTCTTGGAAGAGCCTCTCTTTTCTCCCATCCCCATTGTACAAAATGAACTTTTGTCACCACTAAGAGATTTTGAGGACATCAAGTCTCTTTGGGTTAAGATTGAGCTCAGCTTCCTGTCACGGATCCCAGGGCAAGACCCTCCAGAGCCTCCCCCAACCAAGGCCGAGTGTCGGGAGGTCAGCGTCAAGCACAGACGGCAACAGTCACCCGCCTCCATTCCTGCAGAAAAGAACCCTAGTAAATCCAAGAGGAAACACAAGGCAAGTGTTCAATGTTCTCACTCTCATCTCATGCTCTGTAATTATAAAATCAAAGGCTGCAATAGCAAAATAATCATGTAATTATTATTTTAAGCAAGTAGTCATTTAGCAGGTCCTTTAGCTGCATTCACTTTTTCCCATGGAACAATTCCTCTGGAGTGCCTTGTTGAAGGACACAACCTTGCTAGCTGAAGGATCACCCCTTGCTGCGTTCGAACTATACAGTTCATTAGCAACCCAGATACTTAATGACCAAGCATTTTTATAATTATAATATATTATAGTATCTCATCCAACGTCATATGTAAATCATAGTCCTTCCTATCTACAGGAACATACTCAAACTTTTAAAGGATTAGTTCGCTTCCAGAATAAAAATGTCCTAGTTGTTTACTCACCCCTGCATCATCTAAGATGTTCATGTCTTACTTTCTTCAGTCGAAAAGAAATTAAGGTTTTTTCTCCATAGTGGACTTCAATGGAGGCCAATGGGTTGAAGGTCCAAATTGCAGTTTCAATGCAGCTTCAAAGGACAAGATTCCAGCTGAGGAATAAGGGTCTTATCTAGTAAAAAAAAATATGTAATTTTCTTAAAAATAAATAAATATATAAAAAAATGTATATACTTTTTAACCAGAAATGCTCGTCTCACACTAGCTCAACTTCACGCATTACATAATTATGTTGGAAAGGTCACACGTGACATAGTTCCGACCCAGTGTTTACAAAGCAAATGTGCAAAGAAAGTCAAACGCCCTTTACAAAAAAAGGTAAAACAGCGATGACGGACGATTTTGAAGTCGGAAGAGAAAACGAGATGGAGTTTTTCACCCTACCCTAACTTTTTGAACCTACCTTTTTTTTCACCCTACCCTACCTTTTTAAATTGAACCAATCTGTCAAGTCGACTCCAGCACATCCTCAAGACTTTCAATAGGGTTAAGCTCAGGACTCTATGGTGACCAGTATGAAAATGATTTCTCATGCTCATATAATAACTCATGTTCATGTACACAAACAAAGACCTTGTGACCTTTCCAGCATGATTATGTAATGTGTGAAGTCATAGAGCTAGTGCAAGATGAGCATTTGTTGTTTAAAAGTATATAAATTGTAATTTCTTTTAGAAAGTGACCGATCTTTTCGCTAGATAAGACCTTTATTCCTCTGGGATCATGTAGAGTCTTTTGAAGCTCAGTGAAACTGCAGTTTGGACCTTCAACCCATTGGGCACCATTGAAGTCATCTATAGGGAAAGCAATCCTGGAATGTTTTGATGAGCATGAACATCTTGGATGACATGGGGGTGAGAAAATTGTCAGGAAATGTTTTATGCTGGATGTGAACTAATCCTTTAACACCTACAGGCACAAATGGTGACAGCTTATGAAAGACCACTTGCAGCTCCAACCTTTCAGAGCCTTTTCACACCTACTACAAGCAATTTTGAGCCAAATAACATGCATATAAAACACATGATCTCTACAAATGATCCAAAGATGCAAAAACGAAACAAACAGGTCCACCTACAGTGTCAACACCAAGAGGTCACTTGCTGCCAGTTCCCTTTCTAATTCACTTTAACTTAACTGGGTTCATATAAAGTGTACCATATGTGAAAACACCCACAATTATCAGCCAGACTTTTAACCAGCTTATCCAGACCTCAGTATACACTGCCTGTCCAAAAAATTGTTGCACACTCTAATGTTTTCCTGGACCACCTTTAACTTTGATTATACTGTGCAGTCGTTGTGGCATTGTTTTGACAAAATAATGCAAGTTTAACATTGACTTTAACATTGTCCGTCATTTTGACGGAAAGGGTTGTAAAAATTCCGTCATAATCTATTATTACCCGTCATCTTAATTTTCATATTTTAATTATAATAACACATTTAATTGCTTTTATTTTTGTTTACATTTTCATTTTTAATCATGAAGCTACAGTACAACAGCGCAGTGTTTAAAAACAACAAAATAGGCTAGGGCTGGGTTAATTTTTTTTTTTTTTTTCAATTTTAATAGATTCTCATTTTAATGAACCAAAATCGATTCTTAAATCCCAATCGATCTTTTGGTTTATGCTATTTTCGGTTGATGAATGAACAGTACATAGTGCGCCTCCCATCCAATAAATCGCAATAGGCTGAGCTCTGTGCTTTGTTACTTTTGATATGAAACAAAGTCTCAGATTTCAAATTCTATTTCATTAGGAAATTCAAGCAATAAATACCGTTTTGGCGCTCCTTAATGTGGTGTGGTAGATCGCTGTAGCTTAAAATGGGTACTCGCCAGTACTTAATCAAACGCAGAGCAAAATATGCGTGACAGTTTCGTTTTTGTTCTGTATCACGTGCTCTGCTGTCACACTGGAACGCACTCGCCACCAACTGGACAGGGGTGTGAATTACAGCTACAATTTGCAATAACGCACCCTCAGTGTAATTTGTCAAAGTGGCCATCACAGATAAAAAAAAAAAAATTCTGTCAATGACGGACAATTTTCGGTTAACGTGACCTCTGATCACATTTATATTCGTCAAGAGTTGCATTAACTGTTGGCCAAGATCTTGTTATTATTAAGAGAGTCTAACCACTCTGTAAATTTGACTCCAGCACATCCTCAAGACGTTTTTATAGGGTTAAGCTCAGGACTCTATGGTGACCATTTCATGTATGAAAATGATTTCTGATGCTCATTTAATCACATATGATTGTCTTTCAGCATGGTTGTTTACGAAATAAAAAGCTGTGCACTGCATCAGTTATGGTTAAAAGAATTGTTGCCATACAACATACCAGAAACATGAGCCAAAAATATCAAATATTAAGTGTTTGTAGAATTCACTATTTCATAATGTGTTCAAGTGAACAGTACCATTTAAGATTTCAGTGCTAATTCAGTGCTATCCTGTTTCAACCGTGTTTTTAGGTGATACTGTTTCTATGCAGTCTTTGATTAGATGGGTTTTCCTGGAGTCTTAATGTAGATGTTTCAACTCGTCCTTCATCCTGCCAAGCTAAATAACATGTTAAATTCTGGATGGTGGTAATTAACTTCCATCTCTCTGCAGTCTGAGCACTGTGACGTGATGAGTGGAGGCAAGAAGCTTCGGATGGACAAAGACGCACTGCTGCTTCCTCCTTGTATCTCGCCCATTCACAACCACAAGGTCTCCAGCACAAAAGAGTAAGTATTCTGTAGTGACTCATGGCTTGTTGCCCACATTATCACTCACTCGTCTTGTGAGCTTGACCAGCGACTAGCCATTTAAATTTTTTCCCAATGCATTTAGTGCTTTTTAATAGATAATAAAGATTCTTGTTGGATTTTGTTTTTCTTCAGTTGAAAACCTGTATATAAAGAGCCCACGATGCTTCGCTTTTCTTTAACATATGCTACCAGTGTCCCCTGATGTTTTTGCAACATATGCATGAAAACACTCAGCGCAGAGATTTGCCAGCTCAGCTTAGTAGCTCACCCTGTGTTATGTCCTCCGAGAGAATGCTGGGATACGCAGGGGGAGCAGCAGGTCACCCTTTCGAGCGTCTGCCTGCTTTGTCCCACTGCATTACAGTAATTTAACACTGACACCAGCACAACGGCTACCGCTAATTTTAGATATTCAATTAGTGTCAGGCCAGGCTAGAGCCCATCAAAGACACACGCGTGACAGGGGTCATGTGCTCGTCCTGTCCGCCTGAGTGCCCACCGCACTGCGACACGACTAACGGCAGCGAATCTTCATGATACGATCAGCAGCGCTACGTTAAATTATTAGCCACTGCTAACGCCTATTACTGGAAGTGTTTAGCACCCCGGGCTATTTACTGTTATCACCTGCTCAGTGTGTTTTAAATCAGCTCATTCACCGCATTCACCCTTTTAATTGAATTAGAAAAGTAAAGAAGGCTTTTTATTTAGTGTTGTTAACTGATGAGACTTGTGTTTTATGGCGTATTTTCAGCCTAATAAACCAAGGCAAAAATATGCCGCTGTCTAGGACATTCTGTCTCGGTGGAGCTTCTTTATTTAGCGCTCAGGCTAAGTTTAGACATGTAAGCACTTATGCAAATGAATTTAGCCAAGTTTATATCAGAGCACATGCAGGTGCCACCCCTTTACCTTATGTCTCTCCCATGTTGTTCTAGAAAAAGAAACAAGAGGAATAAAACCATTTGATCTCAAATGACCCTACTGTCCCGATGGGTGCAAATAATAAAAGAGAGAGCAGAATATAGCATTATATTTTCAACAAAATTACACCCTGTGTAAAATAATATATGTCAGTGGTAGCTCCTTTGAAATGGAGAAAGAAGCTTTACTCTTTAATTAGGGTTTAGTTTGTGCTGAGATGCAACATTAAATGTTGAGCTGAGAGTGTTTCGCTCAGACGGTCACTATAGATTCAGAAGAGCCCAGGAAACACAATAATGGACAGAAGGAATTCTTGCCTGCTGTTTTGTCCATTTCTTCATGCTGAATTTACCAGCCTGGACTTGCTGAAGGCTTGGACTAAGGCAGCATCAATGGCAAATAAATAGAGCGAAATTTAATACCATAAACATTTCGGTATTCTATATATAGTAATATATATTTCTATATTACCATCCATGAAAGTGCATTTTGCATTGTTGTAATTTTAAAGAAATGTCATTTTTATTTGTTTTGTTCTGATGTTTAATGCATGTGTTGTCGCCTACAGTGATTAATAGGAATTCTGACTTTTTTTCTCAGAATTGTGAGATTTAAACTCACAACTGTGAGTTACAAAGTCAGAATTGTGAGACACAAACTTGCAATTCTTAGAAATGATGTTAGAAACGTGCGGTATAAACTCACAATTGTGAGTTGCAAAGTCAAAATTGTAATGTAAACTTGCAATTGAGACTTTTTTTCTCAGAATTATGAGTTTATATCTCACAATTCTGACTTTATAACATGAAATTGCAAGTTAAGTCATTATTCTGAGAACATAGTCTTTTTTTCCCCTCATAATTAGACTTTTATAACTCGCAGTTGTGAGTTTATATCTCATAATTCTGAAAAAAAAAATACAGAATTGCAAGTTTTTATCTCGCAGTTCTGACTTTTTTCTTACAAATGCGAGTTTGTATCTTTTCTTATCGTTTTATCATGCAATTCTGAGAAAAAAGGCAGACTAGTGAGTTTTTATCTTGCAATTCTGACTTTTCTCTCACAATAGAATTTTTATCACGCAATTTTGAGAAAAAAAGTCATAAATGTGACTATATCTCGCAATTCTGACTTCATAACTCACAACTGGAGATTAACATCACTAAATTCTGAGAAAAAAAGTGGCAAAGTTTTTATCTCATAATTCTGACTTTTTTTTCACAATTCTGACTTTTTCTTGCAATTGTGAGTTTATATCTCACAATTCTGACTTTATAACTTGCAACGGTTTAAGTCAAGCGATTTTGACTTTACAACTCGCAATTGTCGGTTTACGTCACAGTTCTGGGAAAAAAGAAAAAAAGTGACTTTATATCGCAATGCTAACATTTTGTCATGCAATTCTAAGGAAAAAGTCAGAATTGCAAATTTTTATCTCATAATTCTGACTTTTTTCTCAAAATTCTGACTTTTTCTCGCAATTGTGAGTTTATATCTCGCAATTCTGACTTTATCATTCACAATTGAAAGTTTACATCACGAAATAAAATAAAGTCAGAATTGTGAGTTTTTATCTCGCAATTCTGACTTTTTTCTAGTACTCAAATTTTTATCACACAATTCTGAGAAAAAAGTCAGAAATGTGTCTATATCTCGCAATTCTGACTTTATTACTCACAATTAGAAGTTTACATCACTAAATTCTGAGAAAAAAAAGTGGCAAAGTTTTTATCTCATAATTCTGACCTTTTTTTCGCAATTATGACTTTTTCTTGCAATTGTGAGTTTATATCTCGCAATTCTGACTTTATAACTTGCAACTGTTTAAGTCAAGCGATTCTGACTTTACAACTCGCAATTGCGGGTTTACGTCACACAGTTCTGGGAAAAAAGTCAAAAACTTGACTTTATATATTCTAAGTCAGAATTGCAAGTTTTTATCTCATAATTCTGACTTTTTTCTCGAAATTCTGACTTTTTCTCGCAATTGTGAGTTTACATCACACAATTCTGAATTTATAATTTGCGACTGTTTATATCACATGATTCTGGCTTTACAACTCGCAATTGTGAGTTTACATCACACAATTCTGAGAGAAAAAAGTCAGAATTGTGAGTTTGTATCATGCAATTCTGTGAAAAAAATATATATATATATTTTATAACATTTATTTATATTTAATTTTTATTACTCAGTGGTGGAAACAGGCTTCCATAAATAGGGCATTGTGTGGTAACCACAAAATGTTGTTAAGTTTAGGCTCAAAAAAAGAAAAACGATACTTAGGGATCGCGAAAGAGTAAGAAAAAAATTCTGAAAACAGAGTGCTGATATGTTTTCAGTGTTAATGTTTACTTTTTATTTTTACATTTGAACATTTGCATATGATCTTTCTTATTTTATTTTTTTTTTTTCACTTTCTGACTTGTTTATATGTATTTTTATTTTTATTTATTTTTTCTTTTCTTTTCAATCTGATAGTCTAAAGCATGTAGTCATTATCGGAGTTGTTTTAGCAACAATCTGTCCATGTGATTTTATTCTTCTGCTCATTAAACTTAAGTTTTAATCAGCTTTTACACAGCAAGGCCTAAAGCACAGATATATACAGAATATTCTGGCACATATACAGTGTTTAGTCCCATCAGTTTACATCCACTTCATGTACATCTGATTGCGTTTACATAAAGACACTTTTTTCCAGTATCCATTACCACCAAATATGACTCTATATGTCTTTGACTCTATGTATTGTAAACACCTCAAATTTACTGAGCCGCACTAAGCCTTAAAGTGGCTTGCAAGTGCAAGACAGACAGACAGAGATCTTTGACATGTTTTCTGTTTCTTCCTGCCAAGTTCGTTGAAGAAGCAACCTCGCAAGCGGGAGGATAAGCTGTTACCGCCTCTGCTGTCGCCGCTGTCCGATGAGCCGGTGGGCCGCCCGCGGAGGAGCAGTGAGTGCAGCTCCATCAGTCAGGAGGGAAACATCTCCACCGTCCCAAACACTCTCCCCTCCACCCGCACAATACCTGCCTCCTCCTCTTCATCATCGTCCTCATCACACAAACACCGCAAAGGAGACAACAAATCCTTCTCCCATTCCAAGACCAGCACTGTAAGTCACATACAGACAGACGGAGGGACGGATGGATGGATAGATTTGTTTTTTTCACCCTTGCTTGAGGTCTTCTCCACATTTCCTGTGTTTTTGCTAAACTAATTACCTTCTTGGAAAAGTTTCAAAATGGCCTTAAAGACAAGAGAATGGCTCCCATGTGCCAGTTGTCTAAAATCAATCCAACTAAATAGTCCTAAAAATGAAAACACTGAGTAGTTGCAGAACAGACTGAGAGTGAATGGATCCACTATGTATTATTCAAGCTGTTAAAGGCTAATTATCGTTTGAATGTTCTCTTGCTTTTCCAGGAGGAAGACAGTCACAGCAAACCGTCCGGCGGTTTTCATGGCAATGGCCAGTCGGACACAGACCTGTGGTCAAACCCTTCAGCCCTGTCCATGGAGCACATGGAGCCCAGAAGACCTAAACTCACATTTAATAACACGTATGTAAAAATATAAGCACAATGTAACAATGTGATTGCTGTGGGTAATAACTGACTGTGTAGTATTACATGTCTTTTAATCATATAGTAGCTCTGCATATTTCAGGTTCATGTTAAAGCACACAATGGAATGTGTGTGAAAAAATCTTAATCAGATCTTAATCACACTTTATACCGTTACAGTGTTCACAATGCAGATTACTACATGCAGGAAGCCAAGAAGTTGAAGCACAAGGCAGATGCTTTGGTAAGTCTATTCATAATATGTCTATGTACCAGAACAAAACAATTATTGTTACTGAATCACAGTTTTTATAGCTAACTAAAACTAAAACCAGGAAAAATTAACATTCACTGAAAAATAAAATAAATTAATATGAATAATAACGTGATGTACTTTAAAAAAAAAAAACCTAAAAAAACTAAAACTAAAACCATAAAAAGAAAACAATCACTTACAATAAATAAATAAACCAACAAACAAATATTAAAAGTTAAAGCAGAAGGCAGATGCTTTGGTAAGTCCATTTATAATATGTCTGTGTGCCAGAACAACACAATAATTGTTATAGAATCACGGTTATTATATTTAACTGAAAGAAAAACTAAAACCATAAAAAGTAAATCTTCACGAAAATATTAAAAATAAAATAAAATAAAATAAAATAAAAAATAAATAAAAATTTGATGTACTTAAAAAACCCTAAAAACTGAAACAAACAAACAAATAAATATTAACAATAATTGTTACGGAATGAGTTGTTATAGTTAACTGAAACAAAAACTAAGACTATAAAAAGTAAACCTTCACTAAAATATAAAAAATAAAATAAGATAAAAAAAATAAAAAAAATAAATTGATGTACTTAACCCTAAAAAAAAAAAATATTAACAATAATTGTTACGAAATCAGTTATTATAGTTAACTGAAACTAAAGCTAAAATCACAAAAAGTGAACATTCACTGAAATAATAAAATAAAATAATAAAGTAAAATAAAAACTTGATGTACTTAAAAAAACCCTAAAAACTGAAACAAACAAACAAACAAGTAAATAAATAAATATTAACAATAATTGTTTCTAAATCAAAGTTATTATAGCTAATTAAAACTAAAATCATGAAAAAGTAAACATTCACTAAAAATAAAACCAAAATAAAATAAAATAATAATAAAAAAGTTGTACTAAAGTAAATAAATAAATCAACAACAAAAATAGTAAAACTATTTAAAATGGGGAAAAAATAAAAATATTAATAACAACTATAATAGTAACTAAATTACTAATAAAACAACACTGTTTAGAATAAAACACAGAAATGTGTGTGTGTGTGTGTGTGTGTGTGTGTGTGTGTGTGTGTGTGTGTGTGTGTGTGTGTGTGTGTGTGTGTGGTTTTAATGTCTTTTTATGTATAATTTGTGTTCATTAATCACATCTTTAAATCAAATCAAATCCTAGTGTACATAACTGAATTCTGTTTCCAAGTAGAAACAATGTGGCTAACAGTTGTAAACTTCAGCGCTTTGAGTTTGAGAAAGATGCATAACAAATAAAATTCATTATTGTTGTTGTTGTTGTTATTATTATTATTATTATTATTATTATTATAAACTAAAGAAAAACTAGATAGTTGTCATTTTTGTGATAAGAGGTTATTCTGACTTCTGATTGCAGAATTTATTTCCCATTGTTATTGGAACCTGTAAATTATTATTATTATTATTATTATTATTATTATTATTATTATTATTATTGTTATTATTATTATTATTATTATTATTATTATTATTATTATTATTATTATTATTATTATATTTAAAAAATCAAGGGAAATTCACTCTCAGCTCTCAGATATTTATTAGGCTAAAATTAGTCTTTGTGAATCAAATCAAAGCATTATAAAAGTAACAATTAAATGACTGGATAGTCTTGGTAATTCATTGATCAGAAGGGTTAGAGACCCTAAATTTGATATCTTGGCACCTGAGGACTGTGGGTAACATTGAGATCTCTTCTGAAACTCTAGTGGAGACATGTGCGAAATGATGACATTGTACTCTTGTACTGAGGAAGAAAAACCTGCCAAGCCAGAGACTCTTAGTTCTCATCCAATCTCAGCGCAGCCTAGGAGAAACAGTGATATTAGTGCGATCTTCAGCGATTTTTCTTTCCAACAGGAAGTTAGCATTCAGCAAGAGTAAATGAAAAATTCCTGTCACACTGCTCTTAACTACGCGGACACATAACCCGTCCGCTACATTAGCCATTAGCAAGCTGAGAAAAAGCTCTCTCGGCAGACCTTTTATAATTGAAGACTTTCCAATCTAGGTGCGCGAAAGCCCTTGTGTCTGCCCTTAGCATCCATAAAGCGGGAGCTTTGTTAGAGATTTACAAAACAGACCCCCAGACCCTCAATAATTGGATCCAGGCAATTATCTCTGGAGACATTGTCCATTATCGCAAGTTACATCCTCTCTGTCATAAATCGCTATGACGATGTATAGGCCTAGTCATGAATACAAAGTAAAGGCAATTGATTGCCAGCGTTACACGAGCGTAGTGGCAGGCGTGTAATGAATCCCGGGCGTCCGCGCGCCTCGTATTGAAGGGCTCACTTGAAAACGAATGGACTCGGCTCCTGAGGTGCCGGCGGAGGCAAGTGGTCAGTAAATCTATTTTACGCTCCTATGGAGATGAGATATGCTCTTATTGTTTGTGCTTGTCTGCCGAGTTGGATGCTGTTGGGTTTTCGGAGGCAGGTGTAATGTTGTTTAGTGCTATTGATTCGTTTGCGTTTGAGAAACGAGACACGAGAGTTAAAGTTAGCCTTTACGAGCCCGTGCCGATAAGTCAGGATGAAAAACATAATCCCTAAATGTAGAGAAAAGCACTTCGTACTGCTTTACCACACAAAATAAACTGTTCTGATTCATAAACTTGTCATGAACTTGGAAATATACGCCAGTCCGGCGGCCGTAAATCTGCACTCTTGCATTACATCTTCTGACTCGCGTTGCTTCATAAGAGAATTACCTCAGCCTAATGGCTTTATTTCCTCCTCCGATGATATCTGCTTTTCTATATGACTTTACGAGCTTTGAAAATTACCTCAGTCTTTTTTTATTTGTGGAATTATCTCAACCTCTAACACCACGTTTGCTTCACAGATGGACAAGTTCGGCAAAGCTGTGAATTATGCCGACGGGGCGCTCTCGTTCATCGAATGCGGCAACGCCATGGAACGAGACCCGTTAGAGGCCAAGTCACCATACACAATGTATTCAGAAACCGTAGAGCTCATCAGGTCAGTGTGCTCTTCATGATTCAAAAATAAAAGATGATTGTCATTACCTACAGTTGTAGCAGTTCTTGTTTTATTGACATCGGAGGCGCTTTATTTTAAGGTCCACTCCTCGCTATAACAAACCAATAACTATGGCTTTTGCCTCAATAAACTCCTAATTTGCTGCTTATTGGTAGTTATTAAGGTAGTAATTGAGGTGTTAGGGATGTAGAATAAGATCATGCAGAATAGGTGCTTTATAAGTACTAATAAACAGCCATTGTGTTAATAATAGGCATAATAAGTAACTAGTTAATAGTGAGAAATGTTCCCTATACTAAAGTGTTACCTGTGCTTTTGTTATTTAAGGTACGCAATGAGATTAAAGAACTTCACCAGTCATTCTGCCACGATAGCTGAGAAGAAGCTCGCTGTACTGTGGTAAGTTTACTTTTATGTGCCTCAACTCTTCATAATCTGATCCTAATGCTGGGTTAAAAATATCCTAAACCTATCCTTATTTGGCAACACAGCGCTGGGTTAATATTGGACAGAACACATGCATTACATGCACACACAATTACTAGAGGCAACAGCAATAATCAAAAAATAAACATTTATTATTAAGCAAGAACGCATGTTCAAAAAACAAGACAAATTTTAATTTATTTGGGTGAGTACAGCATAGTTTACAATATTACATACATTTAAACTTGTTTAACAAGCATTTTAGACATAAACATCTAACATTTAAAAGTAACATTTAAATTTTAGTGTATTTAACCATTCTCTGTAATCGCTTTTTACAGAAATAGCGCTAATTGTTGTACCGACGTGACGCTGAAATTTGAGCCGGTGAAGAGTTGCCGTTTACCGTGGTAATTGCGAATTTTCAGACCGCCGCCTCACGTTTCACTAGTAGCTGAAAGATGCCTTGACTGACTCCAAAACCTGCCCATAAACAAACAATACTGACATTATTTTAACATCAAATTAAATTAAACTCTGTACTATAACAAATAAAATCCATTAATTTTATGCAAGGCAAAAGGCGTTTCCATCATGCGAACTGACCGCTGTTGACGCAGCTGACTGACATCTCGTCCTTATGTTGCGTTCCGTAAAAATAATACAATTTACAGCACAGTAAAAACAAACTTTTATTTTGCAATTTACAGCACAGTAAATACAAACTTTTATTTTGCTGAAGAACTACACCAAATCGGCCATGCTGAGAACCGCTCACAAAAAGCTCACACTCTGACTGTACTTCAGCAGCTGGATTGTTTCGTCAGAGACAGGCTTAGCCCAGCAGTTGGGTAGAAAAAAATAACCCAACGTTAAAAATGACCCAGCAACCAAAAAAATAAATAAATAAATAAATGAAATTTAAACCCAGCATTTGGGTTAAAAAAAATAACCCAGCACTTTTTTTGAGTATATATACCATGCAAATTTTGATATAGTAAGAATTGTTTTATTTTATTTTATTTTATTTTATTTTATTTTACTTTATTTTTTAATAAATTAATCATTTTAAGCATGGAAAGACAAATTAAATTGATCAAAGCTCCTTGTAAAAACATCTATAATTTTAAATAAAATAATTCTATTTCAAAGTAGTCCTGTTGTTTTAAACTTTTTTGTTAAAAAAAAAAAAAAAAACACAAAATGTGACGCAGCACAACATTTTTTAACATTGATAATGTAAAAAAAAATGTTTCTGAGCAGCAAATCAGCATATTAGAATGATTTTTGAAGGATCCAGGAGATGACTAAAGGAGTAATGACGCTAAAAATTTAGGTTTAATCACAGGAATAAATTACATTTAAAAATACATTACAATAGAAAACAGCTATTTTAAATTGTAATAATATTTTACAGTATTACTGTTTTACTGTATATTTGGTCAGGTATAAGAATACTTCAAAAATGGCAACATGGTAACACTTTACAATAAGGTGTCATTGGTTGACATTAGTTAATGTATTAACTAACACACATGAACAATGAACAATACATTTACACTATTTATTAATCTTCATTAATGTTAGTTAATAAAAATACAGTAAATAATTGTTAGTTAATGTTCATTCAGAGTGCATTAACTAACGTTAACAAACACAACTTGTGATTTTAATAATGCATTAGTAAATGCTGAAATTAATATTAAGATTAATAGATAAAAAAAAGTATTGTTCATTCTTAGTTAATGGTAACTAATAAAGTTAACTAATGTTAACTATTGAACCTTATTGTAAAGTGTTACAACACCATTTAATGTATTTTGCTGTTAGTGACCAAAATATTGCAAAGAACACAAAAAAGCAACTTTCTCGAAACTGTCAGCTTCATTCTGATTGGCTAGCTTACAGTTTTTAGAAATCAGAGTGTATGTATTTAGCAGCCTGTCAGAAGATACAGTTTTGTTTACAAGGCTTCTGCAAGGAACACTTTAGAGGAACAGCCACTTGCGTGATTTTACAAAGTTTGCAAGACGCATTGAATCGAACATTAGCAAGTAAACAGTGTGTCCTTGAGTATATTTCTACATTTCACTTTGCTTATGCAGGTTACATCAGACCACCCTCCCCTAAATGCCACCGAAAAAGATAAATCGTGCTTCTTTAAAAGTCACTTTAAATGTCGGTTAGATGAAACCTTCCTGACTAAGGGTATGTTTCACAATGCAAAAGTTTTTCCTTTCAGTGTTATCAAAACCAACCTTCACACTGTATTATTCATGCCAGGCCAGTAGGTGGCATTTTGGAAAAAAAATAAAAATAAAAAAAAAACATGCGCCTGTGCACATGCCTATAGAATGAACGTGTGATACGCATTATATCAGTTTTCACAAATCGGCACTTTTGTATACTAATGTTACCATTTTCAAAACCGTGCACTGAACTTGTTCAACAAAAGTTTGTTTTCAGGCCTCCAAAATGCAGTAGTCATGTAAAATAATCGCCCAAACCCCCAAAAAATGCCCACTAAGTATCCAAAATGATCCACAATATGGACTTTATTCCAAAAAAACATTTGTCATATGTATCCAAGAGTCACATCCAGCATACATGGAGGTTAAAATGTGAGTTTCATTGATAACCCAACTGATGTAGTTGTTTTGAAGAAGTGACGTACGCATTAGGGCCTTCTAAGGGCGTCAGAGGTGGTATTAGTGCTCCAGCGCCGTTCCCTGCGTACCATCAGAAGCTAAATCCAGCGCTTTGCACTAGCAGCCAGTTAAATCTCCTCTCAGCCATCGCTCGACGACAATCATCCGTATCTGGAAGGAAGCTTTAAAACACTGCTAAAGCGCTTAATCAGCTTAGAGTGGATCATTATTCCTGTATTTCATTAAGCTATTAGAGGATAATGAAAGATTTCCACATGGTGACGGCAGAAACATATTCTCGCCCAGATAAAAGCCGCCCGTGCTCTGCCTGCCTGTCACGCCGCGGCGGCTTGTTTATTTTGAATGTCAAGGTTAGTTTTGCGCTTATAGCGGGATGACAGTCATCAGCGCAGATTGGAATTCAGCTGCCAGTCTCTCTGGCTTGTTAATGAAAGCCATCTAGCAGCCGAAAGGGATTTTCAAAGGCTGCCGCGTTTATGATTTATAAACCTGGGTCGAGGACATAATACTGTTGGGGTGATATTATATGCATTTAAGAGAGCTGTAAAAGCATGTTTACTCTCTGGCTTCACATATTAGGCCAATATAACCAGTAGATTTTGACCTGTGACATTGGGAGACGTTTTGTGCACAAATAAAGACGCATCGACAGGATGCCATAAAAGCCTCTGACCTGCTTTAGGAGGGACAGACACCTTTTTTAGATATTGATGGGACTTCAGTAGTCTGGATGCGTGAGAAATGTGAGAAAGCTAGTTTTGGTTTCATGGGGCTGTGCATATGTCCCAAGCATCTGGTGTCTCGCAAGCATACTGTTGAAAGGTCAGCCACCCCATGATACTGGCTGCTTCTCCCTCAGTGCTCATATTGATGCACACTGCTGGTTATGATAATACTGTTGTTGTTGTTGTTTTTGTTGTTGTTGTCAACATGACTCTGTCGATGTTCTTGCCACAGACACTTTTGGCACTGCATGTGAATTATTAGAAAAAAACTCTCTTAAAACACATTTTTGACACTTTTTGCTACTATTAATTTGACTACTAGTATCCTACAGTGGATATACATGCATCAGAAGGTTTTATTTTGTTTTTTGTTTTTGTTTTGTTTGTTTGTTTTGTTTTGTTCTGTTCTGTTTGTTATTTGTTTTTGTTTGTTTTTGTTCTGTTCTGTTTTATTCTTTTCTGTTCTGTTCTTTGTTTTGTTTTATTTTGTTTTGTTTTGTTTTGTTTTGTTTGTTTGTTTTTGTTCTGTTCTGTTTTGTTTTATTTTGTTTGTTTTTGTTCTGTTTTGTTTTGTTCTGTTCTATTCTGTTTTGTTCTGTTTTGTATTGTTTGTTTGTTTTTGTTCTGTTTTGTTTTTGTTCTGTTTTGTTTTATTTTGTTTGTTTGTTTTTGTTCTGTTTTGTTTGTTTGTTTTTGTTCTGTTTTGTTTTGTTCTGTTCTGTTTTATTTTGTTCTGTTTTGTTCTGTTCTGTTCTTTGTTTTTGTTCTGTTTTGTTTGTTTGTTTTGTTTTGTTTTGTTCTGTTCTGTTCTGTTCTGTTCTGTTCTGTTCTGTTCTGTTCTGTTCTGTTCTGTTCTGTTCTGTTCTGTTTTGTTATGTTTTCACATTTCACAGTATTTATTGTCTTTTGTATGTTGGAAATGACATTTTAAACATTTCTGGAATAAAGCTGCTGGTTCCCTTGTTTAGGTAAAGCTAATTTCATAGCAAAAAAATAGATAAATAAATAAATAAAAATCCACCACTTAAGTTCAGTTGTTGTCTTCAATTATGTTTTTAATTATGAAGTCATATCAACTGAAATTACATTGAACCAACTTTAAAAAATCAAGTTAAATTATGTTGATGAGTTAAAGTACACTGTAAAAAAGTTGCTGCTTTAAATTATAAAAAAGTATAAAAGTCTTTTCAACTTAAATTATGTTGAACTGACTTAAAAAATTGATTGAATCTTGTACAACTTATTTTAAAAAGTTGACTTTTTAACTGATTTTGATGAGTTAATGTAAAAACATAAGTTGCCATGGCTTACTGATATTTTTAAAATAAATTAAATAAAAAAGGTTTATACATCATAAATAAGATTTATATATCATAAATAAGAATAATATCATAAATAAATGAATAAATAAGCTTTTCATTGATGCATAGTTTGTTAGGACAATATTTGGCCAAGATATAACTATTTGAAAATATGAAATCTGCAAAAAAAAAAAAAATCTAAATATTGAGAAAATCGCTTTCAAAGTTGTCCAAATAAGGAACAATAAATAAATAAATACTACAAAAAATTACTAATAAATTACTAATCAAAAATTAAGTTTTGATATATTTATGGTAGGAAATTTACAAAATATCTTCATGGATCTTTATTTAATATCCTAGTGAGTTTTGGCATAAAAGAAAAATCGATCATTTTGACCCATACAATGTACTATTGGCTATTGCTACAAAGATACAACATACCTGTGCTACTTAAGACTGGTTTTGTTGTCCAGGGTTACATATTACAGGCAAAATTATCTGTCATAATGAAAATGATGGCACAATTGTGGGACAGTCATGATTTGTGTACATATAAATAATTTTAAATCAGTGGTTTATATTATGGAATGGTTTATGTTTATGTCACTTTTTGATTATAACGGTTTTGAAAAGATTTTTTTATGTTGGTTTTTGTATACATAAAAGCATTCGGAAAAAATAAACAAAAAAGTACCACAAAATAACAGCATTATAAATGTCATTATTACATGTCATTAAATAACTGATTTTTACTGTACATTTCTGCTATATGTACATCAACTTGACATAGCCACCACTGATAAGCTACTACTAAATATATTGTGGATATATTGTTTTAATATATTGTTTTGCAACGATTTGTATCATGAAAAGTGCAACACAAATAAACTTGAATTGATAAATAGTTTCCATTTTAATGTAATATTAACACAACAGAAAGATCATTCCCTGGGACATAAAAAAGCCCAGAAACACCCAACCATTGCCTTGATGATGCTACATTAATAGTCTTAACAGCATCTTTCAGTATTCCTTGAATACGTGTGGCAGAATCATAATAGAACCATAATGAATATTTTCTCTTTTTCAGCAATCGTTGTTTGTCACTTCTGTACTTGCGAATGTTCAAGCTGAAGAAAGATCATGCGATGAAGTATTCCCGCTCACTAATGGAGTATTTCAAGGTACAATCCGTGTCTTTGTTTATTGCAATTAAGAAACAGAGCTAGGAATCTTCATATTTGTTTGAATAGCTTGTTCTCATCAATTTTGCATGCCATCATTAAATCAATTTATTCATCAGTTCTAAGCTTTGTCAAACTGTAAGCTAAATATGATTAATAGCGTTTGCATGAGACCTAGCATGTTTGCATTGGCGATTGTGGGCCATTTATAAATTATATTCTCTTTCTTGTTCCTGCAGAATTCTGCAAAAAGTTCCCAAGCACCTTCGCCATGGGGAGCCAATGGAAAGTACGTGCATTTTCCTCTCTTTGTCCTTTTGTATTTCTGCCAGCTTGTGAAAAGATTCCATCTTGCTTGAGAACAGCTCTCCTGAATCTTCTCCCCACTGCCAAGTGGGAAAAAAATTGTGAGATATGAAATGAAACCTCATGTCATGGTTACTTGACATCAGTGAAAGGACATGAAGAGATGAACTCTGGGAAAGCAGCATCGTTTCCATGTCAGCTCCATGGCAACCGAGTACCAATGGGGTGAGGCGGTGCGAGAGGCGCTGTGTTTGACTTTGTGTGAGTGTCTGATCCGGCCTCTAGCTGGACACTACCCAGGCCCGCTGTTTGGCTGCCAACCTGCCTGTCAAAAGCAATTAGCCTCACCGGCTCGGCCCCTGCAGCCACTACATTAGCAATAAAGAGGCAGCCGTACCTGCTGTAGCTGTGATCAACACATCCATCCTCGACCTCCTCCTCATCCTTTACCATCATGAATCTTTTTTCGCCTTTCTTTTTTTCGCCTCGGAGGGAGTTTATTTATTTTAGCAGAGCCCTGAAACCCGCTACAAATGGGCCTGGCTGTTGACAGGGCGCATAATTTAGCTGGCCGAGGCTTGAGTGTGTTTCCATTTATCAGTGGATTACAGGCCACTGAACCAGATTGTTTGGGGTGCAGCACTAAAGAGACCAATGAATATGTGTGCCGATAGTTGTCTGGAGGAACGACTCTGTCTGCAGGTTACTGTTGATAATGTACTGAGATACTGATTAAAGGGTTGTTGGGTAAACATAAAGAATCTCATGGCTGGTAGTAGTGGTGGCCTTTGAAAAAGAGGTATACTTAATTATATTGAATAAACACAGGGGACTTCAAATCTTAAATGTATGTGCAGATAAAATTCTGTCAATTAAATAAAATGCCACTTAGGACAGTACACTTTCTTTACTACGTTTTATAACACACAGTGCACTTTTACTTTAACCCGTCTTGACAAGTCTAGTCTCGACAAAATACATACCATTGGAAAGATCTGAGTCTCAGGGTTGCATATTTGGTGGTTATTTCATGATAGAAGTAATATTGCAACTGAACTTAATACATTTCTGACAGGAAAATGCATTAAAGAAATTCAGTGAAGTCTGGGTGTCACCCAGTGGCTATTTTAAAACAGGAACCTACGTTTTTTGTAATATCAACTTCAAATTTGGAACGTAACTTATTTAGACATGCAGCTTTGGTTTTATAGCAATTTTAGATTTTAAAATATTTATTTTATACTGACCAAAATCATAAACGCAACACTTTTGTTTTTGCCCCCAACTTTCATGAGCTGAACTCAAAGATCTAAGACTTTTTCTATGTACACAAAAGGCCTATTTCTCTCAAATATTGTTCACAAACCTGTCTAAATCTGTGTTAGTGAGCACTTCTCCTTTGCCGAGATAATCCATCCACCTCACAGGAGTGGCATATCAAGATGCTGATTAGACAGCATGATTATTGCACAGTTGTGCTTTAGGCTGGCCGCAATAAAAGGCTACCATTTTGCATGAGCTGAACTTAAAGATCTAAGATTTTTCTATGTACACAAAAGGCCTATTTCTCTCAAATATTGTTCACAAACCTGTCTAAATCTGTGTTACTGAGCACTTCTCCTTTGTCAAGATAATCCATCCACCTCACAGGAGTGGCATATCAAGATGCTGATTAGACAGCATGATTATTGCACAGTTGTGCTTTAGGCTGGCCGCAATAAAAGGCTACCATTTTGCATGAGCTGAACTTAAAGATCTAAGATTTTTCTATGTACACAAAAGGCCTATTTCTCTCAAATATTGTTCACAAACCTGTCTAAATCTGTGTTACTGAGCACTTCTCCTTTGTCAAGATAATCCATCCACCTCACAGGAGTGGCATATCAAGATGCTGATTAGACAGCATGATTATTGCACAGTTGTGCTTTAGGCTGGCCGCAATAAAAGGCTACCATTTTGCATGAGCTGAACTTAAAGATCTAAGATTTTTCTATGTACACAAAAGGCCTATTTCTCTCAAATATTGTTCACAAACCTGTCTAAATCTGTGTTACTGAGCACTTCTCCTTTGTCAAGATAATCCATCCACCTCACAGGAGTGGCATATCAAGATGCTGATTAGACAGCATGATTATTGCACAGGTGTGCCTTAGACTGGCCACAGTAAAAAAACACTCTAAAATGTGCAGTTGTATAACACAGCACAATGCCACAGATGTCACAAGTTTTGAGGGAGCGTGCAACTGGCATGCTGACTGCACTTTATTTCATGATAGAAGTAATATTGTGACAGAAATTAATACATTTGTGATAGGAAAATGCATTAAAGAAATTCAGTGGAGTCTGGGTGTCACCCAGTGGCTGGTATATTTATTTTATATATAATAGTAAAATTAAAGTACATTTTAACTGTAGTGTGTTATTTGATATTACATTCTTTTTATGTACTGAACTGCAACTGCATCATTGTAACAAGAACACCTTAAAATAAAGTGTAACTGCATTTTCAATTAATTGTAAATACCATGTAATTAAATGTTTAAAAAATTACATTAATATTATTTTTAAAGTTTATAATATCTGTAATAAGTACTAATTTTTTACAAGTATGCTAAAGAGTACTTCTTTTACACAAGAGTAGTCATTGCAGCCAATCAAAACGTATATGATTTATATAAATCTGTGTGACGAAGGATATTGAGCCAATGAGATTTCACTGTGGGCGGGGCTACTGAGCATAACATAAAATAAAAAGAAACCAAGCAACCAACAAAATGTCTTCACATGTGCCGCTCGCCAGAAATGCGCAAGATCTATTTTAAGGGTACGCAAAAGGACTGTGTGAAATGATGCAGGAATATGGTGGATTGGATTTCCAAAATTCTCATTGGCCAGTATTTCATTTTTCTCCTAACAGGAGCACAGGTACCCCGTCTCCCATGTCCCTGAGTCCATCTCCTGTCAGTTCGGTCAGCAGCGGCGCTGGAGTGATGGGCTCTTCCTCTGCCTCTGGAAGCGTGGCCATTCCCCAACGCATCCACCACATGGCAGCCAGTCATGTCAACATCACCAACAACATCCTGCGCAGCTATGAACACTGGGAAACCGCTGACAAGCTGGCCCAGGAAAGTCAAGGTAGGATGGTTTTTGAGTTGTATTTCAGGTTTTATTGTTCAGTAGACAGTTGTACAGACAGTTGTTTTTTCTTTAGACTGCAAGTAGAGAGCAGAGCTGAGCGATAAATACATATAGATATGTTTACAGTGATTTTGTTGGTGATATTAAGCAACACTGTGAATATTGCATGTATTTTAATTCTCTTTTTATTTGGCCATTAAGTTTCAAAAGACTATTTTAATGAATCTGTTTAAAGCTCTAGTTCAAAGATATTTTTTTAATCAAAACTTAACAAAACATGTTGTTGCAAAGGTCTGAGTCTCAAGGTTTCATATTTGGTGGTCATTTTGTGATGGAAGTAATATTATAACAGACAAGAAAGTGCAGTAAAAAAAAAACAATGGCGTTTCAGTATCACCTGATGGCTATTTTTGGTATAGCTCCTAAAAAATCTTACAAGAACCTGCATTTTTATAATATCAACTTCAAATTTGGAACATTATTTATGGCTTTACATATGGCTTTGATTATATAGCAATTTTAGATTCCAAAATATTTAGTCAAATATATATGTTTTATATATATTTTTATAAAATAAAAAATGTTTAGTACATTTTCAGCACATTTTCTCTACAGTAAATTTGAAGTACATTTTAAAGAATTAGGATTTAATTCATTTTATTTTAAGTTTTCATATATTTATTTATTTATTTTTATTTTTGTTCTGCTTTAAAGAAGTACACAATGATTCATTTTCACTCTTAAATGGTTCACAGAATCCTTAGGATTCATATTTGTAGGCAGATGTTGCTATTTTTTACTGTGGTTTGTTGGTGTGTATAAATAAAAATGATTCATTTTCATTCTTTATGTACATTAAGTAAAAAAGAAAAGAAAAGAAAAGAAAAATCCTATTTCAGTACCAATTTTTTTTTTTTTGCTCACTCATTTATTTATTTGTTTGTTTGTTTGTTTGTTTGTTTGTTTGTTTGTTCATTCATTCATTCATTCATTCAATTTGGAGATTTACTAACAATGTTGATAGTGAAATCTATCTATCTTTTTTTTTTTATTCACGATTTCTAGATAGAAGTTCTTTTTAAGCTATTTCAAAGAAAATGTTGAGAGCAATATGTACAATATTGTCAAAGGTTTTATCATTTTTGGCTATATCGCACATCTGTTTTCAAGAGACGCAATTAGTTATTCGCCTACCATTTTTGGGGCTTTTTATCTGCATCATGAAACAGTGATTGAAGTAAAGAATTACTTTGTCCCAAATTCTCCCAAAATCTTTCTCTCTCTTGTGGATAAATCTCATTTGTCTTCTCTGTCATATATCTCAGCGTTATATAAGAAATTCACCTCTCACACTTGCAGCGTTATCAGTGACTCAACGCTTGATACGGCCCACCAGAGAAATGAAAAAGCCACTATGCTAATTGCATTTGAGATCTGATGTGGCTTGTCATTTCCTCTCTTTCTCTCTCTGTGTCCTCTGGAGGAGACTAATTAAAACGCTCGGAGACCCTGCGTGTTGTACGAGGTCTCCCCCGCCTCAGAAATCAGCCGTAATAAACTCTCTCAGCTTCCCCTCCTCAGTGTCTTTCCTGGAAATGAATGCAGTTAAGGGCTGGTGGGTACAAGCTTTGGTCAGAGTGATAGCGGGATTGGCTAATTATGACAGTATCAGTTCTGATGCAGGTCCTCGGGCGCGTACATGACTCTGTGGTCTGTTGTTGTCATCTGTTTGCTAATTGCTGCAGTCATTAGTAGGTGGCAATGATGTCATCAGATACCTCTGTTATCTTCAGGCTAAATGTAAGAAGATTCCAACCTGATCTCATGATGAAAACGTACCTGTGGGAACTTTTTCACAAGACACGAAATATGTACCGCCATGTACATTTCGTGACATATTCAATGTCCACTGAGTGGATGATAAAAGAGTGTTCAGTTTTTTTGCCAGATGAATGTACATATGGTACATTTTATGTGACGTTGGTTTTGACTTGAAATGTCCGTTAAATGTCCGTCTGACGAAAAGTGACAAAAGAATTATATATTTGCATGTTTATAATGTTATTTACATCTTTATTTTAGAATCATCAGTCATACCCTCAAGAAACAAGAAATTTTGCAAGATAAATTCTTAATAATGTAACTTTTTAAGAATGTTCCTAAGTGCAATTAATAAAATAAAATAGAAAAGCGAAACATATATAGCTGAAATCATAACTATGTATGAAAATGATCACAAGTGCTTGCTGTTTTATTTAGCCTTCTCCCAATATCTCACATACTTGCACTTAATTTTGTGAATAAATACGCCTGTTGACCATTGCAGCATGAAAAATGTATCTTTTTTTTTTTTTTTTCATCTAAACTAGAGATGGTTATGCAAGTAAAATCAATTTATTTTTCTTTGAAAACTTTTCTGAGTATTATTTATGTTGGTTTGTTTAGAAATAAATATGTAGGTTTCATAAATTTGTGGAATTATGAGTTATAAGTTAAATGAATTGAATTAAATACCATTCATTCCAGTTAATTTTTGTAATTCTTAGATTATACTGCACTTATTTTAACAATTATATATTTAGATAAGACTTCTCATCATTATTGAATATAAATTTCAAAGAATTTCTCAATTTTTAATTAAAAAGGAAGAAATGGAGTAATAACATGGTAACATTCAAAACTTGTAATTTTCTTCACATTCACTCATTAATGACAAGTTGCTGATCAGATGCAATATGGTTTTAGTTGAACAATATTGTTTAAAAACAAAATACACCGTGAGGGTTAGGAGGTTATTCATGATGAGTTTTAAGATTTTAAAGATATTTGTAACTTTATCCTTAGTTTTTGGGAGGGAAAAAGAAAATAGTATGTATATATATATATATATATATATATATATATATATATATTGGTAACACTTTACAATAAGGTGTCATTTGTTAACATTAGTTAATGTATTAACGAACATGAACAAACAATGAACAATACATTTATTGCATCATTTATTAATCTTAGTTAATGTAATTTAATAAAAATACAGTCCCTCATTGTTAGTTCATGTCCATTCACAGTCCATTAACTAATGTTAACAAACACAACTTGTGATTTTAATAATGCGTTAGTAAATGCTAAAAATAAGATGAACTAAGATTAATGAATGCTGTACAAGTATTGTTCATTCTTACTACGTGTTAACAAATGTAGTTAACTAATATTAACTAATGAACCTTATTGTAAAGTGTTACCTTTTTTTTAATAAAATGTATGATTTGCAATTTATAAACAATTTATATTGTTTTTAAACAACTCTATTTTCTCTGAATACGTAACTAATTTTGAGTGCCGTCAGTGGACCTATTTTTGGGTCAAGATGTTGTAGTTACTCTGCAAGTTGCATTTGCGTTGTTGATTTTTGCTGTCAATGACACATTATGTCAAAATGGTTAGCAACATCTGTCATATGTAATTTACCGTAGTCGTATGTAAACAACAACGTTCCTCCCGTGTTAACAATCGCTCTGTGTGTCTCTCTGTGTCCTGACAGAGTTCTTTCTGGAGCTGGACTCAGTAATGGAACCGTTGACGCAGCACAGCAGCATGACAGAACTGGTGCGCTACATACGCCAAGGATTGCACTGGCTTCGGCTGGAGGCCCATTTGTTATAGTGCTGGCGCTTCCACTGTGCTCTTCCTTTCTCTCTGTCTTTCGCTCTCTCACTCTCTTCCCCGCCGTTCATCACTACCTCCACCATCTTTGCCATCTACAGCCCTCCGGAACCCTGAGGGAAGTCGGCAGTTAACCACTAGCGAGCCTCAGAACTGTGAGTTATTCCCTGGAGGGTGCCATGTCCTCGTTCCAGCTTGATTCCTGTAAGAGTGCGTCGGCAAAGTCTCGAGATGTCGTCGAAGGCGGACCTGGAAGGACGGAGCACCGCTGCATCGCATCACAGCACTACGGGAGGCCAAATTTATGCATCTGTTACAAGAACAGAATCTGTGATGGTAGCAGTGTGCAAGTTAACGATGTTGTTGGACAAAAATTCAGCTAGTGACCTCTGTGGTGTGAGCCAGACAAATCTAATTTGCCTTGTAAGGCGGAATAGGCCGGAAATACACTTTATGCAAGTACACGAAGACATGAATGCTTCATCATTCTGAAAGTGTGCTGTTACTTTGGCAGTAACAAACCTCAGAAAATAAGAGGCGATAAAGTTGACATTAATCAGTGACGATAAGTTTACCTTTTTTAAGGTCCTATATTTAAATTTATTTTAAAATATAATAATTTATACTGACGTAGTGACATGTTTTTAATCTAATTTTTTCTCTCTTTTTTTTTTTTAGAGTATTAAATCAGAAATGTCAATTGATACAATTGTCCTGATTTAATAATGAAAAAAAGCCTCAATATAATAATTAAATTCTTAAAAAAACATTACATTTTAAAATATTTTTTTTTGTTTTGTTTTGTTTTTTGGTAATACATTTATCCTTTTATTCAGTTAATCCTAAAAACAAATATATCACGGTTTCTACAGAAAATAACGAAGCAGAATTGGGGGGTTTTTGTTGTTGTTTTCTATTTTTGACAGGCTGATACATTGTCCACAATTCTTTAAAAGAAAACCTTGTGTTTTTTTAAGAAATTAATACTTTTATAATTTTATCCTTTTATTAAATCAAAGTTGCAGTAAAGCATTTATTTTTTATTGATACAAAATTTTGAATAAATTACATTATAAAATATATTTAAATTGCAAACAGTTATTTTAAATGGGAAAAATAATTCAAAATTTTAAAAAGTTTTTTTTTTTATTAAGAATGAAATAATGACAATATATCATGGTTTCTACAATAATCAATGAAGCAGCACAAGGTTTTTTTCAGCATATTTGAATCATTTCTGGAAAATCATGTGAAACTGAAGACTGGAATATTGTCTGCTAAAAATTCAGCTTTATCATCACAGAAATAAATTACATTTTAGAAAAAATGAAAATAGAAACCTGTTATTTTGAATTACAATAATATTTCACACTATTGCTGTTTTTACTGTATTTTTTATCAAATAATTGCAGCCTTGGTGAGCAATAGAAATAAAAAAAACAGCCCTAAACATTTTATTAAAATGTATAAATTTGCTCCACTGCTTATTCATATTGGAAAAACTCATTCAAACATGTAAGAAACCAAAAAAATAGGAAACAATATCATGCAATGGACCCTTCATGTAATTATTCAGATTGATATCTTTGAAATTAACTAGATGATCATCAAATTTTTGCTTTACTGTAACAATAATTAAACCATAAGATAAGTTTTCAATTCTTCTGCTGAATGGCTCTGAAAAGAGAACTCGACATGTTTGGTTTACTCTAATAGTCACTGTATCACCTCTTGTGGCTTTGCTGAGAATACACACACTGGCTGTTGAATTATGAATTGCTGTCTGACAGCTTTCGGATCACGACACATGAATCCAGCTCGCGTATGTGCCGTTCATGTACTTGCGCAGAGTATATTTCAGGCCTCACCACTGCGAGATTGAGATACACAGGAATTAGAGTACAGATAAATGAGCTGTTAACACTGCATTCATCTCAAATGCATATATATTCACACCATCTGGAGATCCACACGTATCCATTTGAAATCGCGCTTATCTGTCGAGGCTTTTGCGATGACTGTAAGGGACGGGTTACGGTAGTCATCTATTCTCTCGAACATCACCGTCTTTCTATTTTACTGTGGCACTATGACAGCTGGCGTCGGTGCGAGCGGTACGATAGGCTCGTTGGCTTCGCTCCAAAGCTGCGTTCTCCGAGACAGACTTCACGTCTTGCGTTCGCAGCGTCAGAGGCTGATGGTCGATTTCCCTGTGCAATTAACGTACACATATGCACATGTGACAGATTGATATCTTCTGAAGGGGGGGTATCAGAGAATCTTAAAGATTTCTTTCCAATATGTACCATAATGACTGTGTTGTATATGACAGCTACTTTAACTGTTCGGTGTTTGTTCAATCTTGCATGTTAATGCAGAGAGGTAGAGGTAGAACCGAGAGACATCAGCGTATTTCATGAGCACTATGAAGATTCGATGTGTTTTTGTCCAGATTTTCAGTTGACTCCAGCATCTTTAGAGCTGGCTTGATGACATTTAACATTAAGTTGTTATCTCTAGAGAGTTTATTAATGCTTGTACTTGAACATTATTACATTTTTCTATCTCCCAAACAAGCTAGGTCAGAATTTTTGCGGCCTGAACAATTGCGTCATGTGAATCGAATCACAAACCTTTTTTAATCAAATGTTAATTTTCCATGCATAAACTCTTTACTGATGAATTTAATGTTAAATATTGTTGATAACCTATCAGTGAGATACAAACTGTTTCTTCTTGCTGGTCTGTTCATAAATGTAGGTATTTGAGAGAGTGTGTGTGTGTGTGTGTGTGTGTGTGTGTGAGAGTGTGTGGAGCAGATTTTCATTGGCAGGGTGTGTTCATTGTATTGTAAAGCTTCATATATCTGTCAGTCTATCACGTGAATGTCAGAATGTGAGCGAGAGACGGGATGTATGTGTGAAATAGACATTTCACTAAGATTATTCAAAAGTGCCTGCGTATCCAATGGAAATTTATTAGAGTCTATATTTAAGGATGACAATGGATCTGAATGATTTTCCATACCATATTGGTATATCCAAGTTTTCTGTTTTCATAACATGATTATTTATTTATTTTCTTTGTAAAAATGGCGGTTGTGATACCTGTTTTTCGCTTTAATGTTCAAGTACATTTCAGATTTTCATTTTCTGCTCTGATGATGATAGAAAATGACTTACAAGTGAATGACGTCTAAGTGCATTTGAATTCTTTACATATTGTACAGCTGAATCATGTATGTTTCTCATTACCTCCTTCGCGGATGCGTTCCTGGGCGATTTTCACATGACGTAGCGAGAAATGCTTACTGTCCAATAATGGCTTATAGTGCAATACTCACTGTAGCACACGAATAGCAATACGTCAGGAAAGAAGTATACAAAACATCTTACGACAAAATTAATTACAGAGCAAAAGCAAGCCTTTATTCACTTCATGGACGTCCTTTGATGCAAGGCAAAAGTATCATTATGCAAATAGTGAAATTTCTCCTTCCCATTAACAATATTACCAGCTGTTTTCTTACTTGTACAGAGTGGGTTTTCGAAAAATGTGTGTGGTTTCTGCCGCATCTGTTGCTGTGCTTGTTTGAGTTATGCCAGTCTGGCAAAGAAATCTGTGGCCCTCTGGCAGTTCATCAGAAGCCAGCAGCTCTGACTCACTCTAACAGTGAAGTAAACAACCTGCTCTGCCTATTAGATGCACCTCTAATGCCCCCAGTTTGTCTTGCAATGAAAACAACAGTTGTATTCTTTCTGGAGCTTTTTGCTGGCTTTATATGCTCTTCCTGAATTGGAAATAAAGGAAGTAGAGAAATAAAACTCTGCCCTGGCTTGGTTTAAAGAAAAAAATGGTCTTTTTGAGTTATTACATTGTTATAAATTAGTCATTACAATGTAATAACGAGACAAAATTCCACAGATGCTTCAAGGAGTTTATATTTCTTTTCAGTTTGATTAATAGTAACCAGTATGACAGTTTACGGAGATAAAATGCACTTCTCATTTGAATATTACAAACATCTGTTTATTGTTTGCATCAAAAGCTGGATATTTAAAGGAGAAGTTCACTTCCAGAGCAATTTACAAATAATTTACTCACCCCCTTGTCATCCAAGATGTTCGTGTCTTTCTTTCTTCAGTCAATAAGAAATTATGTTTCTTGAGGAAAATATTTCAGGAATGTTCTACATATAATGGACTGATATGGTGCCCCCAAGTTTGAACTTCCAAAATGCAGTTTAAATGCAGATTCAGAAGGCTCTAAACGATCCCAGCTGAGGAAAAAGGGTCTTTTCTAGCAAAACGATCTGTCATTTTCAAAACAAATTGACAGTTTTGTACTTTTTAAACTTCAAATGCTCATCTTTTCACCTCTCTGCGATGCGCATGCGTAGTCTGTGCAATCCGGGTCAATGCAGTTCGAGTATGTCAAAAAACTCCTCGTCTCGTTTTCTTCTTCAACGTCAAAATCGTCCTACATTGCTGTTTTATCTTTTTTTTGGTAAAGGGCGTTTGATCCTGGTTGCATCTTAACTTTGTAAACACTGGGTCTGTACTTCTGCAGCAATGTAGGACGATTTTGACGTTGTGGAAGAACGAGATGGGAGTTTTTCAACATACTCTATCTGTATTGACCGTATTGAACCAGAAATAAAACAGAGGTCACGCAGACTTAGACAAGACGTGCATTTAAGGTTAAAAAGTATATAAATTGTCAATTTGTTTCAAAAATGACAGATCGTTTTGCTAGATAAGACCTTTCTTCCTCGGCTGGGATCGTCTAGAGCCATTTGAAGCTGCATTTAAACTACATTTTGGAAGTTCAAACTTGGGGGCACCATTGAAGTCCACTATATGCAGTTAATTTATGATTTTATTTTCCTCAAGAAACATAATTTTATTATTAACTAAAGAAAGATAGACACAAACATCGTGGATGACAAAGTGAGTATTTTATCTGTAAATTTTTGTTCTGGAAGTGGAAGCTTTAATTGAAAATCAGTCAGCCAAATAAAGGGCACTGAACAAATACTGACCAAACAAGGGCAAATAAGTATTTATTGTAATCACATATTCTAGAATATATACTAAAATGTTGTGGATTTCAAAAAGAATATACATAGTTGCAAGCAGAAATCACATTCGTTAGTCAAATGTACAGTATAGAGCCTAAATCATCAAGGATGTCCATAAAAGTGCAACAAAAATCATGTTTTATCTCAATTTTGCAAGGGATGAAATATATATTATGTTGCTTATATTGACTTTGGTAATATTTAATTTATTTTAGGACCTCACTGTATCATACTAATTGTATAAGAAACATATTGATTATATCAGTTAATAAGGGCCACAAACACAACTATGCTGTTGCATTTAGCATCATTTTGCGTTTACATTGCTGTGGAACCATTCGGACCTCTGCTTTAACAAAGCTTGAAGGTGTTTACTTTTTAAATAATGACGACGTATTAGCAATTACCCCTCATCTTTCTGGGGTAGCATAAGGTCGCTTTGATTTCTTTGTGCTTCTGAATGAGCTCTACAATGATGAAAACGCCTATCAGGAAGAACAATCTCCAATTAAAGCAGGCTCAGCTGGAGGCTTTCTATTTGCTCTGCAAATTAAACATGTAAATAGCTCTTCGTTACCGTAAAACGCAACATCGTGTCGTCAATTAAAGATCTTCCAATTCCCACGCTGATTAACAGGCGGCACGTACCATGGTACATTTAAAGAACTGACATTTGGCGCTTATAAACGAAATGCATCGAAAGCCTTGATTTGTATTCAACTCGAGCACTTCTCTGATTATAAACGTATGGATATTTTGCCTATGGACCATACAAAAGCCATTGTATTTAAATGAACGTTACAAAGTCAGTTTCTAACTTCATCAGAGAGCTCTTTTTTAAATCCCTTGTTGCAAATGCCTTGTTACTAATGTAAACTGTAGAGAATCAAAGAACAGTTATTTACAGTCTTGTTCTGTCCGTTTGTCTTTCTCTGTACAGTATAAGGTTGTGCACCATGATTTGTCTTCTTGAGATTGTAATCACGTCAAGCCGTTGCATTCGACCCTGAAACCCATCCGCAGCTTTGAATCTATGAAGATATGCAACATCTCTCATTGCTTCCATGTCATTTGAGTCTGCCTTTCTGCTACGTTCGACATTTTCAGTTCAGTCACCGGTTGGGTTTTTGAATCAAGAGTGTACAAATGGGTAACACTACAGTGGATTTCTTACAGAAGAAAGGTATTTACACAACAAGGCAATACTTACTTAGGGTGGATTGTTAGAAGCCATTGAAGTAACCAAATGAAAGGCAAAGTATTTGAGTACATTGGTGGCGTAGTGTGTTTATGCCAGAGCTTGTCTGGGTCACTACTGGCGAAATCTAAAACTGAAATTGGAGCAGCGTCCCAAAGAGCAGTTAATCTCGATCGAGCCTTATGGGAAATGATAGCATTTCCTTTCCTTGTGGTTTCAGAAATGCAGCCATCATACTGTTATTTAAGAAAAGTTTCAAGGTTTCATTTTGATAAAATATGCAACAGATTTATGTGGAGAAAAAAAAAAAACAAAAACAACAAAAAAAAAAAACCTTAAAGGCAAAGAAAAACAAGTTTCTTACGAGTTTTAATGCAGCATGACTCTTTCTACCAAGTAACTGTCATAATCAAAGTTGCGTTGAATTAATACTCGATTTCAAAGACGTCAGTATTGTTATATGTTGTAGACATATTTAAGCCTATCAGAAAGCAGTTCTGTGAAACTTGCGCTTTATAGAAATGCCTCAATGCTACCTATTGCCTAAAAGGATGTTGGTTTGACGTCACGAAAGAGCAGGATTTCTACTTCAAGTAAAGGGCCTTTATCTTACGAAGGTATCGGCTGCTGGCAAAGTTGTACACATTACTTGCAATGACAGAAGATTTCAATGTTCTGGCATGCTGTAGAATTTAGGTTTTTGTTTCGTTCCTTTTTTTGTACAGAGCAGGTGACCTGCAGTGCTTTGAATTTATACATTGTATAGTTGTACGAATTCATTTTAAAATGCGTTATGTATCAAAAACCTTCCTGCCTGGTTAGCTTTGTATTTCCGATGTGTTGCACAAGTCCAGCGATTTTTTTATTCTTCTTCTTTTCTTTTTTTTTTTTCTTTTTTTTTTTTTTTTTTTTTTGGCTATTGTATGTTTATTTTATAATAAAACTGTCAAACGTAATGAACAAACCTGAAATGTAGTTATGTTGTTTTTAAATGTTTAATGTCTGTATAAAAATGATGAATAAAAATGGTATGAGCCAAATTCAAAAAAAAAAAAAAAAAAGAATTTCTGACCAAACATGACTTTCCATCTTTTAAATGGTCATAAATGTCACGGAAACCTCTTCAACTTCTGAATAAACAAGACGTGCATTAGCAGTGCATCGTTGTAAGTGGAAGGAACGCACGATTCGTAATGGGAGATGAAGTGCATGGAAATTAATTTTAAATGGTGAAATTGAATCTTTTTTCTGGGCATCTTGTGCTGTGTGAGACATGCAATAATATTGGATATGACAATTCACCACATTAACCTTAAACCACCCCAGTAAATAGAAATATGTTTCTCAGGACAGACCCAGTGAAGTGAAAAACGGACTATGACGCAATGGCTTTGTTGATGTTCACCACACGGAGGAGAACATTTGAATTTATCGCATGTATTTCCCTCATAAACAAAATTCCAGTGATCATATATACGACATATTTTCATTTAAATTAGACTTTGATTACTGCGCCTCATAACAGCATACTGCTTTAATATAATACCTGGTTATTTATTCATCACTGGGAAAATTTGCATGCTCAGACATGTTTTATTAATTTATGTGCCTCTTCGTGTGTGGAGAAGCACTGCCATTCTGTAATTTAAGCCGTAAAATAATATACCTTTAATATAGTAATGCATCTAATAAAATATACCTTTCTTTCATATTTTTAGTCATGGGTTCCTCCCATTAAATAATGCTCTAAATTATGTGTCAAAAAGACTTTTATTTACTTAATATGAGCTTTTCATTTCTTCCTGGCACTGAGCCACCTCCTTGACAGTTAAGATTTATTGATTTAATTGCCTAAGGTAACCATGCAATAAAATCATTGCAAAGATAAATTTCCATGAGGCTGTGCACAATCAGGGTCATTTTTCAGACACTATGGCTACATGTCTTCAGGTTACAGGTGCAAATTTATAAGTCAGAGTCCCTCATTATCAAGGGACAGTTTCAGCAGTGAAAGGTTTAATAGTTTCCTGAGTGATTGTTTCCTGAACTGGCCATTTGCTAATTGACAGTTTGAATGCCGAGGTAAATTTGATAACATGACTAAAACTGATTATGTTACTCTTCGAGATTCAGAAATGTGCTAGTTATGAGCTATTTTTGAGTTCTTGCAATTCGTTACAAACTATAAGCAAATTAGTCAGTTCGAGACATATTTTGTCTCAGTGACTTACCCTTTTTGTTATATTTGGGGTCTGACAGAAAAGGCACAGATCACCATTCACTCACCCTCATGTTGTTCCACATCTGTCTGAGTTTCCTCTGTAAAGCACAAAAAATGTTTAGCTGGATGCTGCTCTCTCTCATAAAATAACAGTGGATGGGGACCAGCTTCATAAAGGACAAAAAAAAAAAAATGCATTTAATCATTCAGCATCAGCTTTTTAAAGTGGCTTTTACTACAAATGCAAAGTAAGATAATTAAAGACAGTGAATGTTGTGGATTTACTACATTTTATGATGAATAATGGTCTGAATATCTGTACATACAGTTTTGTTGCAATCAGAAATTACATTTATTGGTCAAATGTACAGTATAGAGCCTAAGTCATTAAGGATGTCCATAAAAGTGCCACAAAAAATCATGTTTTATTTCAATACTGGGACACATAACATGCATTTGCAAGTGATTTATTATATATGATGTTCCTTATATTGACTTCAGTAATGCTGAATTTATTTTAGGACTTAACCCTATCATACTAATTTGAAACAAACATTTGAAACTGCCTGAGAAACATGTTAATTATATCAGTTAATAAGGGCCACAAACACATCTGTGTGTGAAGCACAAAAGATGTTTAATGTTAGCTGCATGCTGCTTTCTTACATAAAATGGGTGGATGGGGACCAACTTTAAAAAGGACAAAAAAAAGTTTAATCATTAGCTTTAATTCAAAGTGGCTTAAAACTGAGGAACATCAACAGAAATGTATCATATGAGAGGCAGCAATATTCACACACTACAAATGCAAAGTAAAATACAGTAATTAAAGAGTGCACTGTTCCTTTAAAAAAAAAAGGAAATAAAATATACTGTGCAAAATTGTATGATGAATAATGGTCTGAATATCTGTACATACAGTTTTGTTGCAATCAGAAATTACATTTATTGGTCAAATGTACAGTATAGAGCCTAAGTCATTAAGGATGTCCATAAAAGTGCCACAAAAATCATGTTTTATTTCAATACTGGGACACATAACATGCATTTGCAAGTGATTTATTATATATGATGTTCCTTATATTGATTTCAGTAATACTGAATTTATTTTAGGACCTTACCCTATCATACTAATTTGAAACAAACATTTGAAACTGTCTGGGAAACATATTATATCAGTTAATAAGGGCCACAAACACGTCTGTGTGTGAAGCACAAAAGATGTTTAATGTTAGCTGCATGCTGCTTTCTTTCACAAAATGAGTGGATGGGGACCAACTTTAAAAAGGACAAAAAAAAAAAAAAAAAGTTTAATCATTCCACATTAGCTTTTATGCAAAGTGGCTTACAGCTGAGGAGCATCAACAGAAATGTATCATATGAGAGTCAGCAATATTCACACAACTACAAATGCAAAGTAAGATAATAAAAGACGAGGTGAGCTGTTCTTTACCAAAAAAAAAAAAAAAAAAAAAAAAAAAAAACATGTTTTTTACCTTGAAATTAGTCAGAGTTGTGCACCAGTCAATTGCAAACTGATTCCTCATAATATTTTTTTTTTTTAATTCAAATACGATCAAGATAGCATATGTGGATGTGTTCAGGGAATTTGGCTGTTGAAAATATAACATTTAACACCACTCAAATTAACAAAATAAGACTGGTTCATACAGATAAATGAGAAAGAATGAATATATATATATATATATCCTATACTCATAATAGTAAGAGAATGAGTGTTTTATTAATGTAAATATTAGGCCACATCCATATTAATCTAGATACATTTAAAAATGCATCTTTTCCTCAACGTTTTGGCCTTTTATCCACACTAAGACAATGTTTTTGCCCAGAGAAAACGTATGGTTGTTCCTGCGTTGTTGTTTTATACTATGACAGAAAATGCACTTGTAATTTCTGTCATGTGGCAATTATGTATTAGATCCAAACATGGAATGGTGTTTGAGTGTGACCTGCGCTGTAAAAAAACATAATAAATATTAAATATTACATTAAAAATGCTAATAAAAATAATAAACTTAACAAATAGCGCTTTTTCTTTTTTTATGGATATTGATCCATAAAAGAAGAAAAAAAAAGAAAAAGCATTGCAGAAAAACCTCTGCAGACCACTAGATTTAAATAGAAACATGATTTGGCCTTTTTTTAGCAGTGTGGTCATCTCACTAGTCAGTGTTTAAGCACGCCCTGATTTTGCTGAGTTAGATGTGTTCCTGGGTCATATGCATATTTTGTTGACCCTGGAACAACATTTTAATCCAAAAATTTAATCTTGACCACATCCCTACACCTAAACCTAACCCCACCCATGAGTAATCCCTAAAATCAGAGGAAATGATAGATGACACTGATGTACAAGCACAAAACACTGATTGTAAGCCTAAACTTCACAAAAACTATAAACTGTTTTTTTCAAATCTGATTGGTTAATCACAATGTTGTTCCAGGGTCAACAAAGATGTTGATCCAGGAACATGTCGTACTTGGTAAAATCAGGTTCTGCCAGTGTTTAACACTCTTCACTATATCAGTGTAAGCAGTAATACCTCACATGTGCAGTCAAACCTATATAGCAGTGGTTTTCAATCCTGGTCTTGGGGGCCCTCTGAACTAATGTGCTGATGATCTCAATCAGGTGTGTTAAATAAGGGAGACATGCAAAATTTGCAGAGCAGGGGTCCCCCAGGACCAGGATTGAGAACCACTGCTATATAGTAATATAATAGATTTTCATTACTGTTACTATTCCTATTTTCTTAAAAAAATAAAGTTAAACCACTATTTTTTTTTTTTTTTTTTTTTAAATGAAGTTTGGTCCATCATTTGTCCCATTGTTTAATAAATTACATAACAAAAAAATATAAACTTGAGGTTTGAGTCACCTTTAAAATGAGAAAAAAAAAAGAAAAAAAAAAAAACTAGGTTTGTGTACTTTAGAAAAAATACACCTTGTGTAGATAAATGGTGATTTTTTTTTTTTTTTTTTTAATGATAAATATATATATCTTTTTAAAACCATGAAACCAACAATTTTTAAAAAAAATAAACGCCTGCCTGAGGGGAAAATAAAGGAATTTGTTGACATATTTTTAAACATGCTTTTTAAAAGACATAAGAGTTTTGGTAACAGGACTGAGAATAATCTATCCATCTTCCACTTTAAAATTCTGTACCTGAGATGCAGATTTTGAATAGTTAAATATGTGTATGACTAGATTCCATCTGAAAAAAAAAAAAAAACTGTTTTTGGAAGAGTTTTGGAAGCAAATATCACCCATAAACTTATCCCAGTATTCTGTTTATTAGCTTAGTAATTGTATTTTCCTTATGTTGCTAACATTTGTGATACATCAAATCAGTGTTAAAACTTCAATAATATGATCAGATGGGATTTGACTAAGTGAAACATATTATAATGATTTGATGTGAAAATAAGTGGTTACATTTAAACTTACTATATGATTATTTTTACACATAAATGCTGGAGGTCTTTGAGATCCCAACCATAAAGTCAACCTAAACACAACATCAAGGTTAAATGATTTAAACTAACTGGAAAGCTATAAAAGTTTTAACCTTAAAGGATCAGTGAATTTCCGCTTGCAATTTTATAGTTTTACACCTATTAGAACAGATGTTTTTTCATGAACTAACTTAACCTTCTTGAGTGCAGCAGGTGTAACAAGTCAATCCCAATTATGTCACTTCATTGCCCAAAGGATCAGATAACAATATAGACCAGGTAACTGTCAAGAAAATTTCACACATCAGGATTGTGCTGTTGCAGTGTTAAAGATTTTGTGCTTTTCTGTAGCGCACAAACACCTTCAGCCATCCTCTCAAATGTGTGATATCTAGAGAAAAACATTGTTTTAAAAGAATGAGTGCGTCGTTTTACATCTCTTTCCCAGGAGAAAGCGTTCCTCGTTGTTTTTGTTGGTTCCCTAAATAAGATTCACCCTGCTTGAGTACCATTTATTTTAAATTAGATGATGCTCATTATCAATATCTAATTGTGAAATGCCTACTTTTTTAATTAGTTTTACTATTTATATAAATGTGTTACTATAAAATTCACGAAAAAAAAAGAAAAACAATTATAACAATTGCCTGAGCGCTGAACTCCGACATGATTAGACTTTTTATCTCTTGAAGTCAGTTTATTTGACAGTCAACTTATTTACTAGACATTTTTAGAAATACTATCTTCAATTATGCAATTATACGATTTTTCTTCCTTCCCGTCTTGCCGTTCTTCTGCTCAGCAGTATTGACTTAAGTGCGTTAGCCGCTTAATTAAATGATTCTTGATTAAAGCCAGAGCCTGGTGAGAACAGCACATCACATTTCACTGCTTTATAATTGGCTGCTTGTTACGTTCGCTCAGGCTGCGATGTGCGGAGGGCACAATTTATTAGATTTCACTTGCATCTCTTAGTTGAGCAATTAGACAGAGTGTACATGTGATAGACTTTATGAGTTAGACCAAAGGAAACCCTACCTCTTTTTTTATGTGGAATGCTTTGGAACATGTTGGCAGAGTTTAAGGCATCCATTGCCCAGCTCTTCCACGTGTAGAGAGTGTAAACACATGGATTCACATAAAGACTCTAATGTTTGCTCTGAAAAGACTAATAAAGTGGTGCATTTATCAGCATATGATGTTTACTGTTTCAAGCAACTACAGGATTAAATTACCGTATAACAATAAAGATGTTATAAAGATGTTATTGCTTCAAAAATGTAGCTTTAACCAATGTTAATGTTCTTCATAATTTCAACTGTGGTATCCCATGGAAGAAAGAAAAAGAAAAAGAAAGAAAGAAAGAAAGAAAGAAAGAAAGAAAGAAAGAAAGAAAGAAAGAAAGAAAGAAAGAAAGAAAGAAAGAAAGAAAAAGAAAGAAAGAAAGAATATGGGTTTGGAACAATGTGAGGGTCAGTAAATGGATAAGCAATCCAAGTTTTTATACTTATATATGTGTTTATCTGACCGTTAAATTATGTATGATTTCGGATATTGGTCCTAATAGAGGTTCTCTGGCTCTGATAGGCTAAATGTTGATTAATTTAGACAGATTTCACCAGAAATAAGCTCTTGTAAAGCGAGGCTCACACTACAGGCCTTTTAAAATGATTATGAAATTTAGTTGCAGCACATAAGCAGAATCTTCGCAGATATTTATGTCAGAGGGAGCACCTCACATGATCTCACGGCTGCAAATCGTCACAGCAACTAATATTTACGGATCAATGACGTGACTCCTACATTTTCTGTCCGATTGCATTTTTTTTGTTTGTTAAAAACTGGTTTAAAGGCATAAAAAAGATGCCATATATAAGAAGTACTGTAGTTATTTGTAATTTTTTTTGTTATTCAAAGTGTCAAAATATTATGTGGTGCGACTGTCCAGCCAAAACTACTGTTTTGTTCTTTGAAATTACCCCAAATTTATTCAGATTAATTTTCTGCAGTATTATATGACATGATTTCCAGGATTTTGTAATCCTGAATAACACTGCAAAGCATTTGTATTTATATTTCCATCATAATATGCAAACAAACTTTGTCCAATGATCTCTATTTTTTGAAATATCGTGTGGTGCGACCATCAAAAAAAAAAAAAAAAACTACCATTTTGGGACTTTTATATTGAAATCCATTCAAACACAGGATGTTGCATCATATACCAATCTCTTTTAAATTCGGAAGAAAATAACCTTTTAATGGCTGGTATGTGTCACACCCCTGTGGACTGTTTTTGTGGTTTCCCCTTATGTATGCCCTTATTTGGTCTTTCCTGTTCCGTTTCCAATTATGATGTCTAATCTATCACACCGGTCCTCATCTGATTGGTCTGTGTATTTAAGTTTGGTTCTTTTCCCCGTGTGTTTGTCGGTTCTTAAAGTCTCATGCGTTGTGGATACGTGTGGATTCCCTGCTGTTCCTGTTCCTAGTGTGGATTATTTAAGTAAACTGTATGTTCCTTATCTCCTCGTCCCTACTCCTCAATCCCGCACACGACGCTCGTGACAGTATGTTGTTACCACATTTGGATATTGTGTGGTATTACCTCAAAAAAAACAACAAAAAAAAAAAAAAAACAATGAATATTAAGTTATTTCTACAAGTATTCATTTTTATTATAAATTTCATAGTGACTTTTCATGGGAAGCTAGCTTGTTTTGTTTAGGTGACCAATTCTGTGCTTGTAAATTTGAAACTGAATTTGAAATCATGTGGTGCAACCAAATATCATGTGGTGCGACCACTGCAGAGTGTTTTCTACTACAGATATATGTCCCAGATTGGCAGTTTTTGTGCTTTTATATTTAATTAATGGTTTATATACATAAAATACTTTATTTTATTATCATTTGGAATATATTTTTTTTGCAATTTGAGTAATTTTGGACGGTTTATGTTTCATTTTTGTACAGTATGATTATACCACAATTTATTATACACCATGATTGGTCAGATCGCCTGTCAGTCAAACTCCTGGCGAAGGGTCAATTGAGCAGCCAAGATTAGGCAAAGTTCAGAAATAACTGGAGCTTAAAAAAGACTTATTGCAAGTGCCATGTGCTGCACTTCTCACACGTTACTTTAAATAGATTAGATCCTCGATAATATTTTTCCTCCGATTCTCGGGAGGGGAAAATAAGGGATAAATCGGCCTAAAACTTCCGTAGTGTGAGCCCGGCTTAAAAGGTCTGTTCTCTTGCTTGCTGTCTGACAACACAGTCCAGGTTGCTCTTGACAGTCTGTCATGGACCGGAAAGCCTGGAAAATTTAAGAGCAGTTTCAGGAGAGCAAGATACATCTATCTCAACTGCTCTAATATAATGAATAAAGTGTCCTGTTAGGATCAGCAAAACATAACAATCTATTATGTAGTGTTAATCCACATCACAACATACATTAATAATCATAAATCCCTATCTTTGGTCTCACACTTGTGCAATAGTTAGAGGAAATTAGGTCATTAGTGGTATTTGTTTTACCACAGTTTGTGGCAAGCAGAATATCATAGTGTTGAGAAACCACTTAGGATGCGTTTACACAACAACAATGTACTAAAAATGATCAAACTGTTATTACCTTCTCACCTCAAAATTACAGATATCAAATTCTACTGTTACACTTTCAACTGTATTACTGTTCACACGTACCTTTTACTGAAAGATGTCAGACAGATTAAAAACAGTCTGTGAGTTATAAAGGGAAACGAAAAAACATTGCAATTGTCCCCGGCCTTAATGTGTAATTATAGTTTTTCATTCTCGTTATTACTATCGTAATTAATTGTAATAGCATGGTGTGTGACATTATAATTGAATAATTACTGTGTCCTGCAGTAATACAATGGCATGGCGACTGAAAGCAAACAATTATAAACAAGCGCATCTTTTTAGTTTTGATGGATCATTTCCGTCTAATCGCTTCCCAGGAGTGAAATCCGTGTTGTATGGACACATTTGGGTGAGGTGGGAGGACTCTTCGGCGTGTGTTAAGAGGAAGCGGTTCAACACGCTCCAGTGACAGCACGTCTGTCACAATACAAACGGCCTCTGCCATACATCAAGCAGGCAGCCTGACTTAAGGACGCGACTATCGTCTGGTTTTTATTACGCGCCGCACTTGACAAAGAACAGCATTCTCCCCTGGAATTCACGGCTGCCTCGCTCCACAATATGTGTTGTGCTTCCCCAAGGTTATAATAAGAATTTATTCTCCCCCTCCCTCTGTTGGCAGATTGGAGGGAAGCCGATGATGTATGAGCCATCGCGTGTTATTTATTTGCCAAACTCTCCCAGATGTGGGGCTATCATTTATCTACTGACAAATCAAACCTTCCAAACAACCTCTGCTGTGACCCCAGCCGGAGCAGAGCAGTGCTGCTGGCACACACACACACACACACACACACACACACACACACTGATACCTCTGCTGTGACCCGAGCCGGAGCACAGTCATCGGCTGGTCAGGACACACACACACACACACATACAAAATCACAACAACAACATGCACAGCTTCAAACCTTATTGAGATATGTTAGAGACTGGGGCTAGTTGTCACATGTTTTATTCCAGTGAATATGTATTAGTGTAGTTTTGTTTTTGAAAGTTAATGAACATACCTTACAGAAATATCATATATATATATATATATATATGAATACAGCTTATTGAACACGTGTTACCACACAATATAAAGTAAGCTGTCACGATGGAATTTGTCTTCAAATGTTATGCCATCAAAATTATATAAAATTATATAGTAAAACAGAAACACAAAACACCAAACATATAAAATGAAGCATATAAAAATTTCAATTTAATGCTATCTGAAAATTCAGGAACTGAACTGAAAGAACGTTTCTACGAATAACTTTACCAGTTCTCACATAAACTATTACAAAAATATGATGATGAAGTATACAGTATGATGTGGAGAAATAAGTACACTTACAGCATATTTTAAAGCAGGTATAGAAGGTTATGGAAATAATATACAGCCAAACCAAAATTTATTCAGACACCTTCAACATTTCTCACATTATCACAGTTTATTTGCTATAGTTTAAAAAATGGTAATAAAATATGACAAGAACTAAGGGTAACACTTTAGTAAAGGGAACAATTTTAAAATTTTCAAAAAACTCAATTTTAACTTGTTGCTTATTAGCATGCTTATTATTAACATTTTGGCTGTTTATTAGTACTTATAAAGCACCTATTTTGCGTGATCATATTCTACATCCCTAATCCTACCTAATGCCTAAACTTAACAACTACCTTACTAACTGTTAATATGCAGTAAATTAGGAGTTTATTGAGGCAAAAGTCATAGTTAATGGTTTATTAATAGGGAGAATTAAACCTTAAAATAAAGTGAGACCGAACTCAGAATTGAAAAAACTGTGTCTGAACAAATTCATCTTGATAAAGTCAGATCACTTTGAATTTTTGGTTGATTGTTGATTTGGTTGAACTGTTATTATGAAAATATTTACACAACTATCAATACTTTGTTGACCAGCTACCAAGCAATGCTTAATTTAGTTCAGTCTAGGGTGCAAAAAGGTCACATTAGCAATTAAAGAAAAAAAAAAAAAAATGGTCAGGTCAGGTCAAAGTGTCTAAATAATTTTTGGTCCCAAATTTGTGTCAGTTTTACTGGTAGTCCATTGTATGAGGAATTTATTTTGCTATCCTGACTTACATAAATGATCTGGTGTCTGAATAATTTTTGGTTGACTGTATGTAATATACAGTATTAATATATGTATGAAAACAGTTATAATGTAATCTTCAGAAACTTCATTGCATGTTAAATAGAATTAAATGAAAATGTGGTAACACTTTAGATTAGGGAACACATATTCACTAAGAGTTTTCCCTCAATAAACTCCTAGTTAGCTGCTAATTAATAGTTAGTAAGGTAGCTGTTGTTTTTATATGGTGTTGGATTAAGGGATCTAAAATATGGCCATGTAGAATAATGCATTAATATGTGCTTTATAAGTACTAATAAACAGCCAGTAGGTTAGTAATATGCATGCTAGTAAGCAACTAGTTAATAGTGAGAATTGGTCTTTAAAATAAAGTTTTACAGAAAATGTATTTTAGTTTATATTAATAATAAATGCATCTTTATTTGTAAGTTCATAACTTATATATGGTTAAAGTGTACTGCTGAATGTACTGACAAGCATTTATGGTTAGCTAAAATATATACATTTATGTGATTTCTATTGAAACTTGTATGTCATGTATAGATAAAAGTGCAAATAGCCCACCTTGTTGGCAGAAGCTATTTACACTAACTCCACCCACCAACGTGTGATTGGGCTAGTCAACATTACAAAAGAAGTTCACTTTTTGGTGAACTTTTTTTTTCTCCCTTTTCAAATCTCATTTCACATCAGAAATGCATTTATTTTTAATAAAAATGAAGAAAATAATCAAAAAGTTGAAAATAAAGTATCGGTTAGGGTTAGAGTAGGTTTATTGTCCCAATAAGGTGGCATCAAATTAATAATTTGAATTAAAATTATAATTTACACTCAATATGTTATTATTGCTTACTGTTTTATAATGTACTACAATACTGAGGTGCAGATAATTGATTGCAAATATTTGCACTAAGTAGTACAATTAGCAGAAAATCCTGCTATTTTAACATAGTGTAAATAGAATCTGTAGCTATTTGCACTTAGTGCAAATAGCATATTGGTAAAAATACTGCTATTTTCACTTAGTGTAAAAAGAATCTACTGCTGTTTGCACTTAGTGTAAATAGCATCTATTACTAAGAAAATATGCTATTTTCACTTCTAATCACATCATCTAATCCCTGCCATAAATCTATTTGTTATTAAGCATTTTTAATGATGTTGTAATTTAGTAAATTTAAAATATATTAACTTTCAGTCTAATATCGAATGACACATTAAAATTAAAATGATAATCAAGTACTGAATATATTATGTTATTGCTTTGCATATTTTAATATTTAATGTTAGTCAACACACTGAAATAGATGTGCTTCTTTAAAGCAGGACAAAAGATTATTAAAACATAAACAGTTAGTCACACTTTATTTTAAGGTCCAGTTCTTCCTATTAACAAACCAGTAGCTATGGCTTTTGCCTCAATAAACTCCTAATTTGCTGCTCATTAACAGATAGTAAGGTAGTTGTTAAGTTTAGGTATTGGGTAGGATTAGGGATGTAGAATATGGTCATGCAGAATAAGTGCTTTAAAAGTACTAATAAACAGCCAATATGTTAATTATAGGTATGCTAATAAGTAACTAGTTAGTGAGGATTGTTCCCTATACTAAAGTGTTACCAAACAATTATTACAAACTGCACTTTTATTTTGTTTAATTGTTAAGAAACAGTCATAAAAATGTACGTTACTCTCTTTAAGTGCACTAGCGGCTTCTTATTTTATTGGCATAAAACGTATACTTTTAAGATTTAAAGCACACTACAAGTGCACACTCAATAAAAGTAACCACACTTCTTTTTTTTTTTTTTTTTTTTACAAAGGATTGTAATTATACTAAATACTCTAATTTAGCATGATTTCAAACTAAAAGCTTAAATATAAAACCATTGCAAACAAAATGAACATTTGTGTAATTGCTTCAAAAGGTTATAATTACTTACAATTTGCTCTTGACAACTTATACCCCCCACCCCCCCCCACCCCCCACACACACACACACACACACACACACCTATAATAAGCATCTTCTATTGAACATTAAGAGAGAGCTAAAGAGATCCAAACACTCATAGGCACAAACTTTTATTGTTCAACTTACAAGAGAAAACAATTTTAAAGATAATTTTAGAACACCATAATCATTTCACTGCATTCAGGCACAATGAGCCACTCTGTGATTCTGTGCATTCATCTAACGGTAGTTATATTGCTGCTCCGTGCCGGCTTTGTCCCAGTCAGCATATCTCAGCAGGACATTAGGGTCCTCCCTGATGGGGTCTCCAGTGACCTCCGGTGCCAGCAGCAGCTTTGCTTTGTGCTGATGGGGCAGGAAGAGACGACTAGTCTGAGGAACAAACTCCAGGCCTGAGGGGTGAGGAGCCTGACGTCTGAGCGCTCTGGAGCAGAACCACACAGAACAATCTGAGCGCCTACTGCAGACTCTGCTCGGCTCAGTCTGTTCTTGATTCGGTCTAATCGTTTTGCAATTCTAAGTAAGCAGACCGCATTCTTCAAGTATTTTTGTCTCTGACTTCAGGAACAAGAAAAGAAGAGCACGCCAGTAATGAAACGATCATATGTCTCTGTTATGCTTTGAATCGCTGATGAACGCAGCACTGTGATGAAAAGCAGTGCCCATCGGTGGAATAATAATCGATATGACTGTGCAGGGTGAAAGCCCAAAATAATAAACAGCTTTTAAACTCAATGGGCCAAATAGCAAGACGGCACAACAGAAAGAGGAAAAAAGAGAGGAGATGATACACGTGTCTTCACATACAGAATGATTGATTTTTGATTATAGGCTGTAATTAGTCATAAACAATAATAATTTATCATATAAGATAAAAAAATAGGTTTAAAAGAGTCAAAATGGTTCTATAAAGATTCAGTATGGGTTCAACAGACCAGATGGTAATAGTCTATAAATAGTTCCAGTCCTGGCTTGTGATTGGTCAATACAGCATTCCAGTCATATTCCTGAATATAGTAAGATCTATGACTTGAAACACCTGTTCTCTGAATCACTGCGCAGCACACGTACTGTATCACATCATTAATTTTAGTTTCATAACAAAATTCTATTATGACAGGGACTGGTAGGATGCCACTTAAAGGTGCAATCTTGGAAAATGCTAACTTCAGCCTAATAGCACTGAAAGCAAACGCCCCATCCTCCCTGTAAATCGCCGTCCAAAGCCACGCCTCCCGAATGCATGAACACAAACAGACTAGATGACCAGAGACAGCATTACTACAATACATTGTAACACCCATTTGAAATGTTCAGCAGCAAAGATAGGAAAACTGTGTGGTGCTAACATCCAACTCAGCTCACAAACAGAAAAGAAAATAAATAAAATAAAGAGAGAGTCATCTCTTCACCTTTCCAGAACGTACAGAGACACGTTATGCACATGCGCAGTTGTCAGTCTGCCACAAAACTACCGTAAATGCTCTAGTGGCCGTTACAACATCACGTGTCATTAACCGTGAGAACACTTTATAATACAGTTAGTAAAAGTATTACAATACCAGGACGGAAGATCAGGTTGTTGACGTTTGCCTGCCATTCTCACTCTGTCTGCAAAGCGTTCATGAACACGCTGATGAGTATGCTGTCTGCGCAAACAGAGTGCGCAGAGGTATGCAAATACATGTTGACAAACAATCCCAGCTGAGAGAGAAGGGTCTTATCTAGTGAAACGATCATTTATTTTCATTTAAAAAAATACAATTTAAATACTTTTTAATCTCAAATGCTTGTCTTGCCTTTCTCTCCCTGAACCCTGTGTATTCTGACTCAAGACAGTTAGGGTATGTTGAAAAACTCCAATCGTATTTTCTCCCTCAACTTCAAAAATCATTTCAAAATCATCCTACATCACTGCAGAAGTACCGACCCAGTCTTTGCAAAGTGAACATGCAAAAAAGATCAAACACAATTAACAAAAAAGGTAAAACAGTGATATAGGACAATTTTGAAGTTGAGGGAGAACATGAGACGGGAGTTTTTAGACATTCCCTAACTGTCATGAACCCGAAAAAAACAGTCCAGGCAGAGTAAGACAAGACGAGCGTTTGAGATTAAAAAGTATTTAAATTGTATTTTTTTAATGAAAATAACCAGTCGTTACCCTATCGTTTGATAGGATCGTTTGAAGCCGCATTTAAACTGCATTTTGGAAGTTCAAACTCGGGGCACCATATCAGTCCATTATATGGAGAAAAATGCTGAAATGTTTTCCTCAAAAAACAAGGGGGTGAGTACATTATATGTGAATCTTTGTTTTGGAAGTGGACTTCTCCTTTAACTTAATGATTGCTATCGGGATGTGAAGAGACTTTCAACCAGGATAACAAAAAATGTTTCTGCAACTTCACTCCTGAATTAAAATTTCCTAATTAACTTTATCTTTTTCTTTAAAAAGAAAATGCAAATTTATTTACTTTTTAACCACAAATGCTTGTCTTGAACTAGTTCTGTGATGTGTGTCAATGACGTCATGTATTACGTAAACACGTTGCAAAGGTCATGCATTATTAGTTCTTCACCTGTGTACTTTGGTTTAAAAAGGTGGGGCGAAAAACTCCATCTTATTTTCTCTTCCAAACTCAAAAACGTCTGACATTGTTTAACTTTTTTGTGCAGGATGTTTGACTTATTTTGCATGTTCGCTTTATAAATACCGGGTCGGTGTTTCCACCTATGCCACGTGCAGAGGTCGCGTTAACCGAAAATTGTCTGTCAATGACTGCATTTTTTTTTATCAGTGACGGAAAAATCTGAAATGATTATGATCTATTGTAACTTCTAACTGTAATTCCCACCCCTGTCCAGTTGGTGGCGAGTGCACTCCAGTGTAGCAGAAGAGCACCGGATCAGAACAAAAATTAAACTGTCAGGAATGTTTTGCTATGCCTTTGATTATGGACAGGTGAGTACATAACGCTACAGTGATCTATCACACCATATTAAAGAGCGGCAAAACGGTATTAGTAGGCTGCTTAATATCTGCTAACTCTTTATTGTGATGGTCTCTCAACAGACATTTTACTGACTATAAGTAACTTTGCGAGTACATGTCAACTTAATCTAACCCTAACCCTACCAATCTAGTAATACTCTACTAACACTCTAATGAGAATTAGTAAATATGTAGGTGCAGCGTTACCAACACGTTCTCACTCCCAACTTGTCACATATTGACGCTTGGTCAGGACTCCTTGGCGTCACTTTTTAATGTTCAAGGTACCCCTTTAGCATCACTTTTTGACGTGCAGCATCCTCCATTGTGTTCAGTTGTTTGTCTTAATTTAATGGTTTGCATGCATTTGTAAAAATAGAAATTATTTTATATAAATGTATACTTTAATTGGAGCACCTAACCCCACCGCTACCCTAAACCTACCCACTTCTGAACAATATAAAACGCAACAGGCAAATATAAGTACAGTCACAGGTATTTATTGCAAAAACTGAACATAAATAAGCAGTATAAAAGCATTACAAACAAGTCCTGTTGCATTCCAAGTCTTATGAAGCCGTACGATATCTTTATGCGAATAACAGAAGATTTTAATAGTTTAAAATGATACTTTTAAAATACTTTAAAATACTTTTTTAATAAATTATAAATGTAGTATCTGCCTGTTGTATCTTTTGTTTTGTTGACAAATGGTTAGGTTTAGGGGCAGGGGTTGGGTTAAATGTGTAAATAGTGTAATTAAACTGTTGTGACTGATTGAAAAAACCCCAACACCCCAACACTCCAACATGCAATAATAGTAATATTATTACCAATATATAATTTAATCATGACAATACAATTCCTAGTGCCTTTCGCATCAGCTCATTGACGCCAATGGTTTCTTGTGTAAAGTACTGGAGGACCCAGCATGTCGAAAAATTACGCTAAAGGGGTACCCTGAATGTCAAGAAGTGACACCAAAGGAGTCCTGACCAAGCATCAATATGTGACAAGTTACGAGTGAGAACGTGTTGACCTTACTTATAGGCCTTATACTTATATCAACAGAATGTATTAAAGGGACCATCAAAACAAAGTCAAACCTAATTTCCTAATGAAATTAGGCAGAATTTGAAATCTGACTTTCATATCAAAAGTAACACAAACCTTAGCATATTGCGATTTATTGGATGGGAGGCATACTATGTACCTGTTTTATATTCATCAACTGAAAACAGCACAGACCAAAAGATCGACTGGGATTTACGAATCGATATTGGTTCATAAAAATGAGAATATATTAAAATCACTGTCACTGCGGGGTGTGGTGTTGAACATGAAAAGTTAGGCAGTCTCATCTGTTCATCTGTTCTCTTCAAAATAAATGCATAATCCTATCATCCTGTAGGTTCATAATTAAAAATAAAAATGTGAACAATAAAAGCAGTTAAATGTGTTATTATAATTAGAATCAAAAAATTAAAATGGCGGGTAATAATAGATTATGACGGAATTTTTACGACCCTTTCTGTCAAAATGACAGACAGTCTAAGAAAAAAATCCTGGAATGTTTTCCTCGAAAACTTAATTTCTTTTCGACTGAAGAAAGAAAGACATGAACATCTTGGATGACATGGGGATGAGTAAATTATCAAGAAATTTTAATTCTGGTGTGATCTAATCCTTTTAAGAACTAAAATATAAAACTGTGAAATTAGAACTACTGTATAAAATAAGGATTTGTGCCATTAATAAATTTATTATGAATGGAATAAGGCACTTGAGACCATGCTGTATAAATAAAAATAATATAAATAAAATAATTTATAAATAAATAAAAATAAAAAATAACAATTGAAATCAAAATAATTAGAACACTTTCACTTGAAAAAAAAAAAAACTTTTATTTGTTTACCTGCATGTTAATATGACCATTAACAAATGTGCTGTTAAATTATGTGAAATATTAACTTACTCAGATATATTTAGAGTAAATATTTTATTTTAAGGGGTTTGACTGACCAAAACGTTTGGGAGTTCCTGCATTATATGAACAAACACTGATAAACATGAAAACAACAATGATGTTACATGCCCAAAGTCTTCCAAGTTTGTAATATTTTTGTCCAGATTTCCAGAATCAGGAGTTACTGAAGGTCACTGGATGTGACAAAGACATCGCCAGTGTTTAGTAAATTGCATAATTATTTGTTTCATACATGGTCTGATGTTTCAGAGGTGCTATTTTCCCTCAAATTCAGAAACATGTTTGCAAATTTATTATACAACATTTGTGAATATAGTCAAAGCTAAATGGGATGATTTTAGAGCTGTCCAACGATTAATCGTGATTAATCGCATACAAAATAAAAGTTTGAGTTTGCCTAATATATGTGTGTGTTCTGTGTGTAATTATTATGTATGTATAAATGCAGACAAATTAATGTATATTTAAGAGAAATATGTTATTTATGTATAAAATATTTGTATTTATATAAAAATTGTAGAAAAATATAAATAATTACATATACTTGTAAATATTTCTTAAATACATGAATGTGTTTGTATGTTTATATACATAATTACACACAGTACACACACATATATTAGGCAAACTCAAACTTTTCTGTATGCGATTAATCACGATTAAGTGTTTGACAGCCCTTACATAAATAAAAGAGAATACATTTTGAATAATTGAATGCTCTTGTGTGAATAATATGTAATCATGTAATCCATAAAAATGTAACTGTAATACATAGATAGAGATTGATTGATTGATTGATTGATTGATTTTACTTGTACAACTGGCTAAAATGCATTTGACAGACGTGTTTCTTGTAGGATATATGTGATCATATCTAAGGCAGGAAAGAGTGAGTGTCTGTAACTGTAATACTGCCCCCCACTGCTCACTTCATGCTCTCAAACCAGCTGTGTTTGAGAAATGACATCAGCTTTACTCACTGATGACTGATGAAGATGCTGAGATGTGATATTAAAATCAATGTGATATCAACTGTTCATTTATAAATTAATCTTCAGCTTACTTATTTAAATATTTGCTTTTATATTTGCTTTTATTTGCTTTTTTGTAGGTCATAATAAGTCATTTTCTACAGTAGATCATAATAATCAAGGCAATTCACTTTAGACAAAAAAAAAATAAAAATGGACATTTTACTGTCTGGCAATGGAATAAACTTAATTTCTAATTCTAAACTGACAGCGTTTGAAGATTCGCCTCTGATGCCAGTGAAAGACAACGAGAACATTTCAAATGCCTCCATGTGTCCAGCTGAATGAGCATCTGAACATTAAGCTACATGGCATCAAGGCTTTTTCTGTTGGTTTGATAAAAGCAGGGGACCGCATGTACAACCAACATAAATAGGTTCTGGTGTTCCAAGTAGACTCAGAAAACTCTTGGATGAAATATTGGCTTTGCACTAAAAACACAAACAAAACGACTGTTGCGCTTGCAGCCAAACTCAATATTTTTCTTTGGTGAGCGCGAGTGCTCCGATCAAATGTGACCCTGGAGTAACTGTAGCTCACATCAGAGGCGAACAGCAGTTTTTCCTTTAATTTGTTGAAAGAGTGTGAAGCTCAAGGTCTTGTTTGTACCGCTGGAAAATATGAAGCGAAGGTCACTGGCTGAGACTCTAGCGGAGAAGCTCAGAGATGATACTGAAGGATTTCACCTTAACGCCTCCTGAGAGCAGAGCGTGAAGCAATTACTACCAAATGTTCGAGCCATTGTTCTTACCGACAATCTCTTACGCTGCGAATCCCTGGAGAGCTGGTGCTGTGTGTGGCAGGTAGCCATAGCAACAAAATCTTCTACTTTATCTCTAAAAGTTTGAAGATAACAAATCTGTTTTTCCTGGATGGAAAACTTGGAAATGAGGCCTGTCGAAAAACATGCTGCCAAAGTTAACAGAAACACTGAACAATTTCCATACAACTTGGAGTGCAAAATGCAAGTAATGGATTTCATCATGTTTGGCACAGAAACATGTGACCAAACGGAAGATAGAAATAACATCAGGTCTATTGGAATCAAAGCACTGGAGCTCACTTTCCATGACAGGAAAAATCTTATAATGGATACTGCTGGTTCAAGAATGTGATTGGCGTATAAATTCACTGCATCTGATTGATGTCTTATTAAGACAAGTCCAACATGGCTAATACTCAAAGTCCACTGGCAATACATTTTCAAATCATTTCTTCTGGCCTCCAAGAACAGCTTTGAATCAGTGTTGATATTTGTCAGGGGACAGTAAATGCCATTGTGGGGTACTTATTCACCGGTAAGTGTCCCGCAGCGAATGACGTGTCCCGCCTCGGCATTGTATCGCTGTTCCAAGCGCTCGTCTGCTGACAATGGAAGTGTTGTCTGTATTAAGCTGTCACTCACCCCATCCCTTGTTGAGACACACAGGCAAGACTGACACAATTATATCCCGTCCTTCACAACTGAGAGCAACGGAGTCAATATTTGGCTGGTGGAGAGCGCGTTTTTGATTTGTGATTACTGTAATTCACATGCAGCGGGATCAAAGCAACTCAATGGGATGTTATCCACACAAAGACAGGGCATTTAACATCGCTCAGTTTGATGGCTCACGCAGTGGAATTTGTGAACGGTGACGATATGTCTGCGTTCTGAAGCACATAATGGACTAAATGTGTGAGTCAACTGATACCAGTCATACATTATTACTGAATCAAAACCCCTTTTTTACCAGTTCTTCACTCACTTCTAGCCTAGTGAAACCAAATTCACACTCTTAAAGGAAACCCCCTGTTTGGCTAAATGTAACATAAATGTAATCTCTTACTGAAATATGTGGTAGAAAACCCATGAAAGATTTCCTTTTTTAAAAAAAAAATCCACATTGTTCTATGCATATTTTACATTATGGGAGGTGCCTTTTTTTTTTTTTTTGATGACGTGAAATGGTTGCACTCTGTGAGCTACTGGCTCTACCTGTTGCTATTTTTACCACAACAACGGATATAAGCATAGGCATAAACCAAATGTTGTACCATTGATTTTTCCCGTCAGTGAGTGGCTGTGGCATAATGTTTTAACATGTTTACATCCTGTCAGGATGGCATCTAGCGTTTCTTGTCTCTGCCATTTGTAAGCTTTTTCAGTAGCTGTGGTATACTAAAAGCCTTAAAATCATCAGGGCTGAAGTAGAGAGAATAAAGATGCAGATCTTTAGAAAGTTTTATTCATCCACAGGCATCTTCACATTCATTTCTCCTCTTCTTATCGCTAGGAAATGCAGTGAAGACTAAAGGTCATTGCACACTGAGTCTGAAATTTTTGTATGTGTTCGGCATTCTAAAAATTCGTCATGCACAGAAACCTTGCACACTGAGTCCGACGCGTATTAATTCAGCGTTGAGAAAAAACCCCCGCAAAACAATACAAATGGAATCTTCAAGCAGTGAGGATGATTTTGTTGCCCATGCTCTTCTCAAAAAGAGAAAAAGAAAGGACATATTGGGTCCATCCAATTATAAGATACAGAGAGGAAGGAGAGAATACTTTTTGTGTGCACCTGCTTAAGGAGCTGCGGGATTATCCTGGGCGATTCAAAGTTTACTTCAGAATGTCAAACTTTGATGCTTTGCTAGCGTTACTGGAGCCACATATTATAAAGAAGACCACTAATTTCTGTGAACTCAGTGTATAAGGACCTTTACAGTGCTTTGTGCTGCGAGACGAAGTGGATGAACTTGTCAGACGCAATTCTGGATTTGGGCAATCGCTTGTACGGTTTCTGTACTCCCAGGTGTCTTTTATACAGGTAAGGAGCTGAGATTAGGAGCACTCTCTTAAAGGGATTGTATAAAAGACACCTGTCCACAGAAGCAATCAATCCATCAGATTCCAAACTCTCCACCATGGCCAAGACCAAAGAGCTGCACAACGATGTCAGGGACAAGATTGTAGACCTACACAAGGCCTACAAGACCATCACCAAGCAGCTTGGTGAGAAGGTGAAAACAGTTGGTGCGATTATACGCAAATGGAAGAAACAAAATAACTGTCAATCTCCCTCGCTCTGGGGCTCCATGCAAGATCTCACCTCGTGGAGTTTCAATGAGCAAGAGAACGGTGAGGAATCAGCCCAGAACTACATGGGAGGATCTTGTCAATGATCTCAAGGCAGCTGGGACCATAGTCACTAAGAAAACAATTGGTAACACACTATGCCGTGAAGGACTGAAATCCTTTTGCCCGCATGGTCCCTCTGCACAAGAAAGCACATGTACAGGCCTGTCTGAAGTTTGCCAATGAACATCTGAATGACTAAGAGGAGAACTGGGTGAAAGTGTTTTGGTCAGATGAGAGCAAAATCGAGCACTTTGGCATCAACTCAACTCGCCGTGTTTGGAGGAGGAGAAATGCTGCCTATGACCCCAAGAACACCATCCCCACCATTAAACATGGAGGTGGAAACATTATTCTTTGGGGGTGTTTTTCTGCTAAGGGGACAGGACAACTGCACCGCATCAAAGGGATGATGGACAGGCCATGTACCGTCAAATCTTGGGTGAGAACTACCTTCCCTCATTGAAAATGGGTCATGGATGGGTATTCCAGTATGACAATGACCCAAAACACACGGCCAAGGCAATAAAGAAGTGGCTCAAGAAAAAGCACATTAAGGTCCTGCAGTGGCCTAGCCAGTCTCCAGACCTTAATCCCATAGAAAATCTGTGGTGGGAGCTGAAGGTTCGAGTTGCCAAGCATTAGCCTCAAAAACTTAATGACTTGGAGAGGGTCTGCAAAGAGGAGTGGGACAAAATCCCTCCTGAGATGTGTGCAAACCTGGTGGCTAACTACAAGAAACATCTGATCTCTGTGATTGCCACCAAGTACTAAGTCATGTTTAATCAATTTATAACTTTTTTGAAATGTGTTTTTCTCATTTTTTTTTTTTTATTTATTTTTTTTATTCTGTTTCTCACTGTTCAAATAAACCTTCCATAAAAAATGATAGACTGATCATTTCTTTGTCAGTGGGCAAATGTACAAAATCAGCAGGAGATCAAATAATTTTTTCCCCTACTGTACATCGCTTTTCTTGTTCCCCTCTGACTGAAAATTACAACGAAAAGTCACACAATGTAGCATTGCATCAGTATTTTATTCTTCAAGTTGTGTATTCTGAGTTATGGTGCGGTAAAAATAGCAACAGGTAGCGCCAGTAACTCACCGATGCAACCATTTCGCATTATCATGGGTTTTCTACTACATATTTAAAAGACATCATTTATATTACATTAAGCCATACAAGTGTTAATGCCCAGGTTTACCTTTAGGTCTTCTATTGGCATCAATGGGTCAATGAAGAACCTTCAACATCCATAGAATCTTTAAATTGCATAAAAGTTTCTTTATTTTGGAAAAGTGTTTTTTTTTTTTTTTTTTTTTTTTTTTTTGATTATTAAAATGTTCTTCACACTATATTTATAAGAACTGTTCACTGAATGGTTCTTTGGGGAACCAAAAATGGTTCCTCTGTGGCATCAGTGTGAAAACCCGTTTTTGGAACCTTTATTTGTGTGACACCCAAAACTTCATAGGAAAATGCATGTTATGGATTCAACCAGATGTAAAGTCTCAAATTCTGTCAAATCTGTGGGTTTTGATGTTTTAAAAGTTATGGGTCAAAAAAGTTAAGTTGTATTGGTGTAATGAACCCCAAAGTGCAAAAACTGGGGCACTGTCTATTTCTAGTGCTGTCTAAATTTTATTGACTGCATTGTTCACTGTTTTACAATCACAATTCATTAGAATATATTCTGTAACAGACAATAATATCCATAATGCAATGCTGAGGCAGCTGGTAAGTGTAAAGATATTCTATTTATTTATGTTGTATGTTGTTCTAACGCAGCTTTACGGAAACAAATAAAGTATGAAACAGCTTATGCTAACTCTTCCAAGTAATGTGCACTTATATTTATGGATTTGGCAGACCCTCCTTTACAGTAATTTACAGTATGCAGTGTATTTACACTATGTGTGTTCCCAGGGAATCCAACCCGCTACTTTGGCATTTTTTAGAACTGTGTTAAATGTTTATGAAGACATACAATAAACATGACAGACACAAGAGGTTAACTGTGATTCCACAAGTCCCAAAAAGCCACAAAACTGACAACATTTAGATGTACGGTTTATATCAAAGATATTTATGTGACTTCTCCACATCTTCTCAGTGCATAATTGCATCAGTGTCTGAATTAGCATTGAAGACAAGCCCGTAATAACAAGTGTTTTTATTGGTTTGTCTTTAAAATACTGAGCTGTTTATTTACTGATTGACTTTGGAACTATAGTCTAAATTCACAGTTTAGAAAAATATGCCAGTGTCAGTCACAGGATGTGCAAGGAATCCCTGAAACATTTCATTATGTGCCATAATGTAACTGCAGCACAAGAACATTCTGATTAATATCGTCATGTAATCATATTCTTATTTTCTTCACTATGTGTCATGTACACTTAATGTGCGATCCTGATTTCAATAACCAGTTTGAGCTAATATTCCAGCTTCTAGAAATAGGCAGTAGACTGTACACAACCACACAATTATTCTGATGCTGATCGGAATTTTGCTATATTCCAATTATGTAGGCATCACATAAACACATTAATCTGATGGCCATAACCAGATTAAGCCAAAATTCAGTTTTAGACAATTGGCATATGGCAATATTAATCAGAATTTTGAGTCACGTAAACACCTTATGTGAAATATTCACTAAACATCCATTCATATGCATGGCCAAACAAAAGTCATTCTGGGAGATATTATATTTAGATTGTTGTTAAAAAAGCACATTTGGAGCATTTACCCCCCTCAGGTTAAAAATGAACAAAAGTACAAGTACATCAAAATCAGCATTCAAAACCTCAATTTCCAACAGTACTATAATAATAATAGTCATTTATATTTGAGGTGGCAGGTCAGATTTTGTGAAAAATGTCAGTGTGGTCACATTTACCATTGTTCAGCAACTTTTCATGAGCAAAATATTTCCATGAGTCATTTGAATGGGAGGCCATGTGATCTGGAATTGCACACAAGGGTAAAAGATCTCCACAATTCATAATGGCACTTAGTTTTAAGTGAATTTGCAGTGTTGACCAGCAGAAAGCTGTTTGTTTTGAAAATGACATACAACGCAACTACTGACATTTAATAATAAAGCTTTTTTTTGCCAAAAATGTACTATGGCGTTTTATTGCGTGTGGGTGGGAATTCCTATAAGTTCTTTTGCAGTTCACTTACAATTGTTAAATTCAAAGCATATAACGAGTAATCCAAGTGTAATCAAGAATGCAATCACAATGTAATCTATCTATCTATCTATCTATCTATCTATCTATCTATCTACTGTATCTATCTACTTTTATTTATTTATTTTAGGGCTGTCAAACGATTAATCGTGATTAATCGCATACAAAATAAAAGTTTGAGTTTTCCTAATATACGTGCATGTACTGTGTGTTATTATTATGTATATATAAATACAAACACATCCAATTATATATTTAAGAAATATTTACAAGTATACATATTTAGTATAATTTTTATATAATTATATATTATATTATTTATATTATATTTGTACATAAATAACATATTTCTCTTAAATTTATACATTAATTTGTGTGTATTTATATATACATAATAAATACACACACTATACACACATTTATTATACCAAATCCTCACCCTAACCCTAACCATATAGTAAATACATGTAGTTTATTGATATAACTCAGTAGTTAAATGTGTAATTACACTGTAACAAGGACACTCTTTAAAATAAAGAGTAACCTTTTATTTATTTATTTTATTTATTTATTTATTTTTCAAGTCACAAACATTTTTATATTAAAAAATAGAGTTGGCGATAGAAAAGCCAAAGTTCTGTTTAGTCAGCCTGGTCTCATTGTTATACGTAGGTATTTATAGGTAACGTTTAGAGGCATAAAACGTGCATTTTTGTGCATTTTTATTGATGCTAAAACGTAGTTTTGACGTATTTCAATGTTTAAAACGTACAAATCGCTACGTATTTTTAGCTAAAAAAGTAAAATATTTATGTATCTTTCATTTTATTAAGATATTCGTATCAATGCCTTTATTATAATTTTATCAACAAGCGATTTAAATTTTTAGCCCCCTCAACCTACCCCCAAACCTAAACCTACCCATTTTATGAGAGGGGTATAACTGCAGCCTGGAGATCTCCAAATGGGGGTGGGAACTCCAAAACGGGGTGGGTGCTCCAAAATAGGCCGTGGCTTCCTCCCTTTGACAGACAGGCACATGACACGCATGCGCAATTCCCCCACTATTCACCCACTTTTGGAGTTCCCGCCCCATTTTGGAGATCTCCGGTCTGCAGTTTTATGTACTTGGATTTTATAGCAAATATGCATTTTTATTTTATTAATAAGCAATTTAGATTTTTAGCTACCTTAACCTACCCCCAAACCTAAACCTACCCATTTTAGCAAATATAAAAGGATATAAAATGTAACTGACCAAAATATGCACGGAAATTACCATTTTAGTAACAATATAGAATAAAAAATATTTTTTAATAGTTGCTTATCCCACTCCTATCTTTAAACCTAACCATAACTATCTGTACAGTAATAAAGAAAAACATGACAGACAAATAAGTGCAATCGCAATCATTTATTTATTGCAAAAAATGACGATCCAAACGACAGTCCAAATGACGATGCTTTACAGCGGCAGTCCTCTCTGGCAGAATACGGAAGGTTTGTGTGAGGTGCAGAGCAGAATTTAAGTTGTAAATGGCTGAAAATATTATCCATAATGTTTTCTCTACCCACTCTGGGAAGGCGCGCGCGCATCATTCAAAACACACATCACCAGAAACACGGCATGTCGTAATCTGTGACGAATGCAGGCGAGAGCCAATGAGCGATCGATTTTCCTGTCGTAAACTTCTTGTTTCTAGATGCGGGAGTATTTGAATGAGATGAAGCAGTCGTATGGATTCTCAAGATCTGGATTACAGCGCACAAATAAAATTGTTTCATTTTGTAATTATGATACGTGTTCTGTGTATTTTATGGTTCTATTATTAGTCACAGCATGTCAGAAAAACGTCAGTATTGTACATTTTAGTGTCTGGAAAAACTTAAGTAAATGTACGTTTTGTAGAGCCACATTTTACGTAAAATGCATACAAATTATCATGAGATCACGTTGCTTTAGTGCACCTTTAAGGACATAATCATTAATCAGCAAATTAAATTATTGCCCAGAATAACTAAAATGCAGCATAATGGCAAAAGTGAGCCTCTCTAGTATTTCCAGAGCAAATTAATATGCAATATGGTGCTTACCCTGTATAGGCCTACAGGGAGTAAATAGCAGTGAATACGTAAACATGTCCCTTTTTTTTAGGAAAATTATATGCATGTTAACATGGTCAGAGTGATGTGAAAAGGAAACTATTTAAAGTGTAAACACTATTTTGAGTTTGCCCGATCCCTAATGCAACAATTATGACAATCTGGGCATCTATTAAATATGATATTCATTAATCAGCTCTTTATAACCCACCTTTAAACAGCCTTAGAAGGAAGAGATATTAAATGTGCAGCATAAACTTCAGTAAGAGCTGATGTCAGGCAACTGTTTTTCAGGAGGCTCAGAGACAGGGGGCTGTAATGGAAACAAATGAAGAGGTATAAGCATGGAGACAAATCCATATTTCTCTCCGTCTTGCTCCCTCTGGAACAGTGGCTCCCTTGATGTGTCTAATCAATCTTAGGCAAGCTGCCGACATCATCAGTGCCAATCCAGCCTGTGACAAAATTGCCGTGCCATTCATGATTAGCTGCATGCAAACAGTAGCACTCATGTAGGTCAGCGGCTCTTTTGTGTTTATACCCTTTCTATGCATTATGTGCATTTGTTCATACATTCAACCTCTTTTGTTCCTGTTATATACACACAAGCCCCTCAGTGCTTTAAGTTCACACATTCCACTCTGTGTATTAGACATTATTACCAGCTCCAGACAAGCATGTCATTAAATCTGCACTTTAAAGTGCCTGACAAATGCAGCGCAGTAACCGAGCTCCACAGTCTTTTTAAATTAAAATTGCTCATAACATTTTTTTTTCCTCAGGAATTATGGTGAACTGATAAATACAGTGATTAAAGACACCTTAGGAACCCTTAAAGTCAATTAAGGTCAGAACACCAATCAAGTATAGAGAAAGCACACTGTTTTAAATTAGAGACTGTTAATTTGCCTCCTCCACCTCAGAACAATAAAAACACAAGGCTATGCACTTTTAGTAAAAGAAGAAAGCTTTCTCTTGTGTTGCTATGGCAACACAGACAATCTCCCGCTCTCTAGTTCAGTAAAGACTGAGGCTGAAGTCAATATTCACAACCTCAACTGAAAGCAAAAAGACCTCTCTCTATCTGCTGTATTATCACTTACGCTCGTTTGTGAACTTCCTCCATTTACACTTCCTTCAGACACTTCAGAAACACTAGAAATGATGGAGCTATAAAGACTGTAGCTTCTAATTATTTAACAGAATGTGTCACACAGTCTTCTTTGTATCATCTCTCACACAAAATTATATTGCAATGTTATTTAGAAGTTATTTTTAATTGTATTTACATGATACATTGTGTATGTTGATTTGTATCAAATTGGTGTTTGTTATTTTAGTATAATTTGTATAATTTGTGTTATTTTAGTGTAATTTAGTATTATACTTTGTATTTATATTTTAAATGATTTCCATTTTTAATTAAATGGCACAATTTAAGTCGTTTTGTTGTTTTGCCATTTTTGTCATTTTTTTGTTATGTCTATAGTTGTAATAATTTTCATTACAGTTTTAGTTTTATGTATGTATGTATGTATGTATGTATGTATGTATTGATTTATTTTGTTGTTATTATTATTGCTGTTGTTGTTGTTTTTGTTAATTATAATAACCATGGCCCATTTGCAGGCAAAATCACAGATACTGTCACATTATTTCATTTATCTCTGTTTATTGTGTAAAATATATGAAGAGTTCAGATGCAAAACCAGCTAAAAGCCATCTCGGTCAAAAATTAGATAATGATACTGAGTGAATGCTCTCGACACATATTATACGTCCATCAAATACTTTTTCTTCAAACTCGCTAAAATACCAGCCTCAGCCCAATCAGAAGTACCGGTACTTACATAGAAACCTATACATCTGAGCCTGATAAAAATGCATTTTTTAAAGAAAGACGTCAGATGGATTCAGCTGGTTTTGCATCTGAACTCTTCATATTTTAGGGGAAAAAGAAAATGTTTTGTCTTTTATGATATTTGTTTGTTTGTTTATTTATTTATTTAGTTAGTTATTTTGTTAACTATAACCATGGCCCATTTGCAGGCAAAATCACAGATACTGTCACATTATTTCATCGTGTTTAGTGTGTAAAATATATTTTAGGGGGGAAAAAATGCTTTGTCTTTTATAATATGTGTTTGTTTGTTTATTTATTTATATTTTTATTTTATTGTTATTTATTTATTTATTTTTGTTAACTATAATAACCATGCCCCATTTGCAGGCAAAATCACAGATACTGTCACATTATTTCATTTATCTCTGTTTAGTGTGTAAAATATATTTTATTAAAAAAAAAAAAAACACTTCTACTAAATGTATGTTTTGTCTTTTATAATATCAGCTTATTTCATGCATATTTCACATTCACAATATCTTGTACCCTTGATCTCCACTACATTCGAGTGGGTTATATAAATGTAAACAAACAAATAAAGTTTACATTAAAAAATGTAAAAAATGAAATTAAAAATGAAAATAATTCTCAGTGTATGTATTGAAAGCACTATAAAATGCTTAACCATATATATATATATATATATATTAATGCCATTTTGTTTCATTACAAATTATACTAACAGCAAACCAATGTGAGTAAAAAGTTTAATGTAAATATTAACATGACTACAATGTATTTGTTATAGTCCCCTCTGTGTGTGTGTTAGTTTGTGTCGTAGCTATATACATTAGTTTATCCTGCCTTACCAAAATAGAAAAATAGTCACTCTCGCTCTCTTGTTTCCTCATTTTTCATTTTCCTGAGAAAGCAATTCTAAATGTTTTTTTTTTCCTTTTTTTTCACAGACACAGTGAATGTTTAATGCACACACCAGGCAGATGAGTGTCTCATTAGGGAGTGGAAGGCTAGTGTTGCTTTACGATTCTGTTCTGACTCTGTTTTAATTACGCAGAGGGAAACAGTGTGGCTGGTGGCAGTTGAGTGATTAGGCTTGCGGGCAGGCAGAGCCCTGGGGCCTGTCATTATTATGCTCATTCAACTCAGCTCTAATGAAAAAGTCAACTCAACACTAGTTCTGTTCTCCTGAACAAGAGCTCATGGCAGGAGCGGGGAGTGTGTGTCTTGCTGGCAGCAGTCAGTGGAGTAGAGCGAGTACAGTTACAATATTTTTTGCTTTTTGCTTTAACACACTAAAACTAGTTATTACAAACATGTAACATAATAATAACTATAAATATTTCATACTTTTCACATTTAATTAATAAAGGTGAAGATGTAAATTTGTTACAGTTCTTCTCATTTCAAGTAATTTGAAATTTACACTCATCAATCAATAATTTGATTTCAGAACTTCATTTTATTATAGAACTGATTATTTGCAACTGAATAACATCTAGGATTTGTTCACTCAAATTTGTTGAAAATGTATTCTTTCCAAGATGTTAAGGAATTAGTTTATTTTAAAATTTACAAAATATCTTCATGGAACATGATCTTTACTTAACATCCTTATAATCATTGGCATAAAAGAAAAATCTATCATTGTATTTTTGGCTATTGTAACAAATACACCTGTGCTACTAATGACTGTTTTTGTGGTCCAGGGTCACATATTTGAAATGACTAAGGCGGAATAAATACATGCTGATACAAATAAAAAGAAAAGGAAAAAAAAAAAAAAAAAAAACATAGGAAATGACGTTTATTTATATGATTGATTTTATTTGGCATCCACAACATGGAGGGATGGGTTTGTGTTGAATAGCTGCAACTTATTTATTCCCATAATGTTCTCTCTCTTTTAATGTAAGGAAGTGTAAATGTCAAAATTATCATATGAACTCACATTTCTGTCAGGTAATACATTAGCATATTGATTCAGTTCAATCAATCTGCTGCTTTATTTCATCTGTTACTCAGTTGGAGGCTTCTGTAAATATTTAGTTTATACACCAGCTATGTTTTAAGCTTAATGGTGCAGTCTGACAATATTTCGTATAGTGCCTTTTGCATCACAACTAAGCTGAGCTGTAAGTAACGTACATATATCTGGTGAACCGGCCCCTGGACTCCAGCTGCTGTCCTAGAGATTCCCCTACTAACTCCTTTCCGGCTAATATCCTCTACATGGACCTTGCCAGAAACCCCTGCAGCCAAACTCAACCAGTACAACTCAAGTATGCCATCCCTTGTCCCTACAGTCCTGTGTCAGTGTTGGTATTTGACAGCTCTCATCTTAAAGGTCAACTCACAGCCCTCCACCCATGAGACTGTCAGGTCAACCAGGATGACCTTCTTTGCCTCTTCAGACCAGATAACTACACATGGCCTCAGGCTTGTGTGGGCAATCCATAGAAATGGCAGCGTTTTGCTCCGGTCAGCCCTTACTTGCCCTCATGCTCTGCATTATTTCAAACTAGGTCTGTTAAAACAGTTACAGTATATCTCTTTAAAAATATATATATTTTAGAAAATTGTAATTAAATAATAATAATAATAATAATAATAATAATAATTAATAATAATAATAATAATAACTAGATAAAAAAAAAAAGTTTGTCAAGACAAACTTTAAGTTGGCTTGAGAAAGCCTGATCAAAAAGGTTGAAAAAGTGTACATTTTTTTAAATGTTTTTTTAAAGTGTTAAAGTGTTTTAAAGCTTAAAGCTTGAATGTTTTAAAGGCAATACAGTCTGACAGATGGATGAGTGGATGGATAGATAGATAGATTGACGTGATGATTAACATGTTGCTAGCATGTTTCTAGCATGATTAGCAAGTTACTAGCATGTTGCTAAGATGTTTCTAGCATGATTAGCATGTTACTAACATGTTGCCAGCAAGATTAGCATGTTGATAGCATGTTAGCATCATTAGCATGTTGTCAGCATGTTTCTAGCATGATTAACAAGTTACTAGCATGTTGCTAGCATATTTCTAGCACAATTAGCATGTTGCTAGCATGTTTTAGCCTTAACATGTTTCTAGCATGTTTCTAACATGATTAACATGTTACTAGTGTGTTGCTAACATGATTCGAATGTTGCTAACATGTTTCTAGCATGATTAGCAATTTACTAGCACGTTGTTGGCATGTTTCTAACATGATTAGCAGTTTACTAACATGTTGCCAGCATGATTAGCATGTTGATAGCATGTTGTTAGCATCATTAGCATGTTGCCAGCATGTTTCTAGCATGATTAGCAAGTTACTAGCATGTTGCTAACATATTTCTAGAATGATTAGCATGTTGCTAGCATGTTTTAGCCTTAACATGTTTCTAGCACGTTTCTAACATGATTAACATGTTACTAGTGTGTTGGTAGCATGGTTAGAATGTCGTTAGCATGTTAACATCATTTCAGCATGTTGCTAGGATGTTTTAACATGATTAACATGTTTCTAGAATGATTCTAACATGATTAACATGTTACTAGTGTGTTGGTAGCATGATTAGAATGTCGTTAGCATGTTAACATCATTTCAGCATGTTGCTAGGATGTTTTAACAGGATTAACATGTTTCTAGAATGATTCTAACATGATTAACATGTTACTAGTGTGTTGCTAACATGATTCGAATGTTGCTAGCATGTTTCTAGCATGATTAGCAATTTACTAGCACGTTGCTAGCATGTTTCTAACATGATTAGCATGTTACTAACATGTTGCCAGCATGATTAGCATGTTGATAGCATGTTGTTAGCATCATTAGCATGTTGCCAGCATGTTTCTAGCATGATTAGCAAGTTACTAGCATGTTGCTAACATATTTCTAGAATGATTAGCATGTTGCTAGCATGTTTTAGCCTTAACATGTTTCTAGCACGTTTCTAACATGATTAACATGTTACTAGTGTGTTGGTAGCATGATTAGAATGTCGTTAGCATGTTAACATCATTTCAGCATGTTGCTAGGATGTTTTAACAGGATTAACATGTTTCTAGAATGATTCTAACATGATTAACATGTTACTAGTGTGTTGCTAACATGATTCGAATGTTGCTAGCATGTTTCTAGCATGATTAGCAATTTACTAGCACGTTGCTAGCATGTTTCTAACATGATTAGCATGTTACTAACATGTTGCCAGCATGATTAGCATGTTGATAGCATGTTGTAAGCATCATTAGCATGTTGCCAGAATGTTTCTAGCATGATTAACAAGTTACTAGCATGTTGTTAGCATATTTCTAGAATGATTAGCATGTTGCTAGCATGTTTTAGCCTTAACATGTTTCTAGCACGTTTCTAACATGATTAACATGTTACTAGAGTGTTGGTAGCATGATTAGAATGTCATTAGCATGTTAGCATCATTCCAGCATGTTGCTAGCATGTTTTAACATGATTAACATGTTTCTAGAATGATTCTAACATGATTAACATGTTACTACTGTGTTGCTAACATGATTCGAATGTTTCTAGCATGTTTCTAACATGATTAGCAATTTAGCAGCACATTGCTAGCATGTCCTTTGCTGGTTTATGCTGGTTCTTAGCTGGTTTATGCTGGTCCTTGACCAGCTAAGACCAGCATAAACCAGCAAAGGACCAGCTTAAACCAGCATCAAAACCTGCCAGCATATGCTGTTTTTTTCACCTAGGCAGCATGTTTCTAACATGATTAACATGTTACTAGTGTGTTGCTAGCATGATTAGCATGTTCTTAGCATGTTTCAAACCTTATTAGTCTGTTTCTAGCATGTTTTTAGCATGATTAGCAAGTTACTAGTGTGATTACTACCCATTTAACATTTTAGGTTTCTCACCCCATGACAAATCAGATTGCTGATTCTGTTCTGACATCAGTCAACATCTCACATTTTTCTCAATGTTAGTTAATAGAATGAGGTTTTATAGGTTCATTTGTATGTGTTGTCTGTTTTAGGATATCATCATTATCATCATCATACTGTGAGCACAGCAGGAAAAGCAATACAGAAGATCTCCAGCTTGCATGTCAACCTATATAATGTCCTGCCATGTTCACACTAGCTGTGACACAACCTCTTGGCTCTTGAGTCTTCTCAACAAATATCTTTTTTCTTCTTCTTAAACGTTTTTCCACTTCTCTTTACATGCTTTTTACAACTGTTGGATAAAAAACCCAGTCCCAGTCCATGTCTAGCAGCTTCAGTATGTGTTCTGCATATATTCTAATGCATGTAGTGACTCCAACACATTACTACTGTGAACTTTTCCATCAGTGATTATTTCTCACTGCTTTTGAAGTTGTTGCTTGGTTTTCTTTCTTTTGTTGTAGCCAACAGGTGATGGCGATTACACCATATATTGAAAAGAATGATTTTGCCTTCTTGTTCACTTTCCTTAATTAAAATGCAACAAAAGTACTATACATTTTGTTCCAGCATAATTTAATTGTGTTTAATCCACTTAAATATAGGCAACGTAAACCTGAAGTTTACTTAATCCATTTGTGTTTGGACTACATGAACTCTTTTTGTAGCATTAACTGAAACTAGACAGAGGATTTTTAGTTTTCAGCATGTTTTGCATAAGGCTGGATCAGGGGAGTATTTGTAGAAATTAAGTGTTATTTTATGTGTTTTTGAGTGAAAGGAATGCAGTTAATTCTTTATGTTCAATGATGTTGGTCATTTAAAAGAGTTCCTTTTATGTTGTTTTATGGTCACTTCTGTTATTAAAGGAGGACTCCACTTCCAGAACAACAATTCACAAATAATTTACTCATCCTCTTGTCATCCAAGATGTTCATGTCTTTTTGTCTTCAGTCGTGAAGAAATTATGTTTTTGAGGAAAACATTTCAGGATTTTTCTCCATATAATGGACTTCATTGGTGCCCCGATTTTAAACTTCTAAAATGTAGTTTACATGCAGCTTCAAAGGGCTCTAAACGATCCCAGCCCAGGAAGAAGGGTCTTATCTAGCGAATCGATCTGTCATTTTTTTTTCGGAAAATAAAAATGTGTATACTTTTTAAGCACAAAAGCTCATGTAGCACAGGCTCTGGGATGCGCGTCCACGTACTAGTGAATCACGTCGAAAGGCCACACGGAGCGTTCAAAATGAACGAGTGAACGAATCGTTCAAGAACGACCTGTGGACGCGCATCCCAGAGCCCGTGCTAAGCAAGCTTTTGTGCTTAAAAAATATACAAATTTTTATTTTTCGAAAACAATGACTGATCGTTTCGCTAGATAAGACCCTTCTTCCTTGGCTGGGATCATTTAGAGCCCTTTAAAGCTGCATTTAAACTGCGTTTTGGAAGTTCAGATTCAGGGCACCATTGAAGTCCATTATATGCAGAAAAATCCTGAAATGCTTTCCTTAAAAACCATAATTTCTTTACGACTGAAGAAAGAAAGACATGAACATCTTGGATGACAAGGGGGTGAGTAAATATTTGTAAATTGTTGTTCTGGAAGTGGAGTTCTCCTTTAAGAGTAGAGCTTATGGTTAGGCTATGGGTGGCTACGTATATTTTAACTAGTATGTAAAATTAAAATGTTATTTAACACAAAAAATCAGTGCACTTTCCTGAGTTTTCATTTCTTTGCAGGCATTTACAGTATGCATTTGCACGGCATGGCTGGAGATGCTGTGTTTGTGCAAGGCATTTGAATTTATTGGATGACCTCACTTAAACTCTTCCTTTGTTTTCCTTTTTTTAATGCTGTAATGAGGTGGTTTATTCCTGTTGTCAAAACAGTTGGAGAAATTTTGAAGCTTGTTATTCCCTTTTCCAATCAAACTACTGAATTCATTAACTTTACATTTTATGCACTGGCTGGACTTTCTAAGTTAAAAGCAACCTACATTGTATGACAAACATATTTTATCAGGTTTAGGCATTGCTAGAATCTTCCTTTTACTTTTTATCGACTGTAAAAGCTAAGTAATGATGGTTCCCTGAATGTGATGACAGTTGTACTCCCTACAAAGATTAGGTCATGTGGGATTGACCTGTTCTCCAGATCGACTGATCACTGCAAGGTCACTGTTATTTACGTTGACCTCCCAGATCATCTGGCTGAAGAGCGCTGGTGCGGTCCAGGCACTGTGGGATGTCACCTTTCTGAATAGAGGTGTCAATACACCCATTCTCAGTCATGAGGTCATCCTTTGAGCCGATACTGAGAAGATCTCGGCTTTCACGCTGAGGGCTGAGATTGTTCTGAATTTATTGATCTCAAAGAGTCCTTCTACTGCAGCATGAAACAGCTCTCGGCTCCTTTCATGTAAGATGGAGTGCTCCCATTTGCCTGTACATTCAGAAACATCCATAATCTTCTGAGAAGGTTCAGGCTACTCAACTCTTTTTTTTTTACTAATCAGCATAAACCACTTTGTCGTAAGACAGATGCTAACTTAGATTTTTACAGCTACTAGTTATTTGTTTGTATATGTATACTTGCACTGATAAATAATAAATGTTAACTGAAACAAATATATATGAGCAATATCACACTCATTGCCATGCATTTCAGCTGCAGGTAATCACAGCGTGCTGATATACAGCCATACTGCAGTTAAGAGTGTGATATTGCATTTATACAACAGTTTGATGGCATGAGTGTGTAATTACATGAAACAGCAACGGAGTGTCTTTAAAAACCCTCTTTTGTGTGAACTACTTCCTTCCACCACAAATTCAAATCTAAGTTTGACAGTTGAACAGCTGAGCCCAAGCCTTTGTTACTAATTCGAAAACATCATTTTAGAACTTTGAGTTGCACAAAGGAACTTTGAGTTGCTTTATTGAAAGCTTATTGTATTACTGTATTTTAGTGTTGTCACAATACCAACATTTTGACTTCGATACGATATCTGACTAAATATCACAATACTACTACTGAACCGGTACTACGAAAAAAACATAGAACAACAGGAAAGGTAATTGAATAGATTATCCAAATGGCGATCATAGTTATTTTATCTATTAAAAAAAACAAGCATTTCATTTCCCCTTTAAAAATAAATAAATAAAAATAAAATAATAATAATCACATGCCGGTGCCATTACACAGGATTATGGTGAACAACTACATGCCTACAGGTATGTAGAGATCTTTGCTATACTGGTAAGTTAACTTAAAGGATAAAGCCAAATCTTATTTCATGATATAGTAATTTTATTTCATAATAACAATTTATATCATGACATTGTCATTTTTTGTTATTTTATCTTTGTTGTTAATAATAAGAACCTAGATGCAAGTAACAAACTAAAGGACAGCTGCAATAAAACAAAGACACAAATGAAATAAAGAGGGCCCGATGAAACCTGTTTTATTTTTTCCCAAATTCCATTTTAATTTTTCTAGACTGCATTTTAATGGTTACATTAAAAAAATATTTATCAAAAAGCATGCCTAATTAATTGAAATCATGGAACTTGCAGAATTTAACAGCAATTTATTAAAAGTTTAACAAAAATTACATGTTTTTAAGGCCCTATGAAATACATTTTATTATTTTTCTTAAATTTTGTTTTGTTTGTGAATCTCTGTTTTCCATTAATTTTCTGAATTATATTTTAATATTTTTTTAAATTACATTTTAATTATCAAAGGCATGCCTAATGAATTTATAAAGCATAATTACATTTGATTAAAAATGAATTTATTATAGGCTAATTATTATTATTTATTTATTTACTTATTTCAGAAATACTGTGTTATGTATTTACAATTTTCTGCTAACTAAATTCTCGTAAATATTTTTTCTGGTAAATATTCCTTAAACATTCCATTAAAATCACTGTGAGCGTCACGCGTATGTGTGTGTGTAGTAAACAAAACTGTGCGTCTCCACCATTCACTAACACAGACACACAGAAATACGACTCTTATTAAAATGCATTCTTAAAATACCGGTACTAGTAAAATGCGGAATCATACAATTTTTAAAACCAGGGTATCGCAATACTTTTAAAGTACCGGTATATCGTGCAACACTATTGTATTTAAAAGCTCACTGTAATATGTAAAATATTATGAGAGAGAGATGGACTGAGCAAGTGTGATTACCTGCTTCTGATACAGCATTCATTCTTCAGCTCAATCTCATATTCACAATAAAACATTAGTTTGAATGAGGAAAGCAAACTTTTTTCATACTGTCCTTTCATCTGTTAAATGTATTGATCTCAAAGTGTCCTACTGCAGCATGAAACAGCTCTCAGCTCCTTTCATGTAAGATTAAAGGTGAAAGGTGATTTCTAATGACAGCATTGCTCAGTGCATTTGTTAGCTGTATCATACTTATGGGAAATTTTGTACATCCAGCCGGTTGTTATCGCGGAATAAAGACGCGTTTAAACCAAGAACGATAATGTCATGAATCCGGTTCATGGACTTCTGTCCAATTGCCACCAGAGGTTGCTATTTCATTATATTGACTCTCTCACTACACAGACTTTCACGTCACCCCGGACTACATTTCCCATCATCCATTGCACTGATTACATACACAGCTGTAACCAATCACACACACTATTTCACATCCACTCAGATCCTTCTCAGAGCGCCGAGTATTGTTTGCGTTTATCTCGTGTCTAGCGATAGCAACATTATGGAGCCACTCCGAGTTTCCAGTCCTGTTTAATCTAGTCTTGTTCATAGTCTGAGTACCCGTTGCTTGATCTTAGCCTTGTTTCCTCGTCTTGCCTGTTTCTCTGCCTGTCCCTGAATTACTCTTTGTCTTGTCTGTGCTATACCTGTTTGCTGGTATTCGACCCTGCCTGTGTTTTGACCATGTTTTTCAATAAAGCTATGCGTATGGATCCGATCGTCTCTCACCTTCACTCCATAACTGTCAGGATTCTGGACTTTGTGTTCCATGTTTTTGCCCCAGCCTTAGTTCCTGTTTTCCTTATTTTGTCATGTTCCTTTTCTTTGTTAAGTTAATTAATTATTCCCTGCACCTGGTTCTTGTTTGCCGTCCTCATTAGTCCTCATTTGTTTAGTATTTATAGCCCTACATTTCCTCAGTTTCTTTGTCCTGTCACTGTTGTATTATGTGGTTGTTTTTGTCTTGTTAACGCTTTTGGATTTATTAAAACGCTGTTTCTTTGATCTCGTGGCTCCTTCAAGTTTCTCCTCCCATCAACACGTGACAATAACAGATAACTATAAAGATAACATTCTAAAACAGTTTAAAATTGAAGAGTGACTACGTTAGAGATCAGATAGCTTATGCTAGTTTCGCTGTTTAGATATGCTCGAAACGTGCATGCTGAGGGCATCTACTGGTTGAAGTTGTGTAAATTTAACAAAAACAGACAGTTACCGTTCACTGGTGTGGACGCAAATATAGTTATCTTTATAGTTATCGTTTATGGTGTGAAGGCCTTAAAACCTGACAGGCTTATCAGCTGTTGTATAAAACTGAAGGGCTTCATTCTGCGATAACAACCAGCTGGATGTACATTATGCTGCTTATTACGTGGCTGCTGGTCACAAAAGTAAATAATTGGATGTGAAACATTAATCTGAGTTGAAATATTTGAACGCAAAGCTTCAGTGAAGAAAGCAGTTGCTAGCAAGTGGCAAGTTCAGACTAGACGGACATTTAAGGGATATGGTGCAGTCATACCACTTATTAAACAACATTTCACCACCTAAATAATTATGGCGATGAAAGATATTGATTTAAGATGAAAATGTTTCAAAATCTTACCAGCTTGTTAGTTGTCTTATAATCCATTACAATGTACAAAGCAATTGTCGCAAAATGGCAGCAGCTGCGTTTGTATGAAATGAAAGAGTGAGTCTGTGATACTAGGATGACCAGTGTTTGAACTGTGTGTACCTTTTATGGGCATTTTTTACCTTTATAAAGCCATTCTTGTTTCTGAAAGTGTGCGTTATCTTTTGCGTCCATTCTTATATTTAATCAATAAAGTCACTTAGAATATTAAGACATTTTAGGCTGTTACCACACAAATAAAATTATCAACAAAATTCATCTTTTCAATATAAGAATATTCTTGCATACAAATGCAAGAATAATGTTTTGATATTTCAATCCCAGAATGTTGAATGCTGATATTTGAAATTGTTTTAAAAAATGAAAAGGTACTTTAAGTGTGGAATTAAAACCGCCAGTAGGTGGCAGCAAATCAATGTTAATAAGCGAGTTATTGTGATTGAATCGAATCATTTAAACGGTTGATTCATTCTTGTACGAAACACCGTCATGTTACTCAGGCGCAAAACAGTGCTGTGGCTGCATTTGGATTGATTTTTGTTGCCGAAATTGAGCAAAAACAGGAAATATTCTGTCTAAAACGTAAGTCTCTTCATATTAACTTCTTGTTTATTGAACTTTTGTGTAAAATCAATATCACATTTGTGATTTTTGCAAAAAATAAAAAATAAAATAAAATAAAACATAGCACTCTTCGTGTGATATTGATTAACTATATGAAATGATATAAATATAAATGTTCTGCCCCCATATCCTGAATTTTGGGAAAATGCATGTTATTAGATTGAATCATGCAGTGAAAGAATGCACTCTAAATGAGCACAGTCAGTCTAGCCAGTGTTTCAGCACTCATAACTCCTCTTATAATAAATGAAGCTGTCAATACACTGTATGATAAATTAATCTCTCACTTACACATCTGCACTTGTTTATGATGAGGAAATTCGCGAGTTTTAGTCAAAACAAAACTCCTGGTTTCAGCAATGACTGTTCTGAACGCCTCTGATTGGCCACTGCATTCTAAACTCAACAGAATCGTGTGTGATTGGTTATAATTCGCAACGTTATAAAAACGGGTAAAAAAATAAAATATGATATCGTGAGCAGGTCTAAATTTAATACAGCAATTGGATCTTTTCATTTTATGTTCACTAGTTTCATGTTTTAAGTATTATAGTTTTTATTGAAAAATCAGGGGACCCCCCAAATATATTTTTTTGGGTTGTTATGGGGGGCCCCTTATTGCTTATGGCAGGTCCGGGACTAATTCATTAATTAATTACACATTTTACTAAACTTATAAACTAAAATTAAAACACAGAAAATAAAAATGACTCAAAATATTAATAGAAACTATGAGAGTGACACTAAAATAACACTGCTTTCAACAGCTCAGAGGATTTAATCGTCTTTTATGACTCGTTGATGGCAGTTTTTCCATTTGAAAATATTGTATTTTCATCAAAGGCATTCAGACACTCAAAAATTATTTTTAGAAAAATGTTAATGTACCTTAATATCATGCAAATGAGAATGATGAAAGAAATCATAATTAAAGCATATGTTTATTAGTTAAATGTAATTTAATTATATTTATGTTTCATTTAAATTCTTAGAATTAATCATAAGTCATAACTAAAAATACTCTAAGAAAAGGTCCAATGTAACTCATCACGTACATTAAAGTTGCCTGCTATATTTTCTTGACATTTAATTAGTTTATATCTTTAGTACCATGATCATCACACAAGTAACATCTCAGACAAGCTCCAGTGTTCACACCATACAACTTCTTATTGACCTCTGCCATTTATGTGTGGTTAAATTTAGCTGAAGACTATTGTTCAGACAACAGGATAATAAGAAACCACTTGTAATCAGACTGAGGGCAACTCAAGTGTACATTGCTTGTACGTGACCACAAAAATGTACCCTATTAACAGAAAGAAAGACAGAAAGAAAGAAAGAAAGAAAGAAAGAAAGAAAAAGAAAGAACATTGTGTGGTTGTAATTTGCTATTTTGTGTGGTCCTGTATGGACGATAAAGTTCCAATGTGCTGTTTGAGTCAATAGTGAAGCCCAGCGCTGGTTCATACCATCAGGCTAATAGATTACAGAGAAAGTGACTGTGTGCAATAACAAAGCTTCACTCCGGCAAACCTCCTGTCTTCCAGACCTCAAGGCTGGAGTGATCACTTAAGGAAACATTTTCCAGTAAACCCATCCAGCAATCACATAACATTTGAATCCAAAACAGGCAATACAAAGCTGTTCCAGCAGCTTGGTAACCCACAACCTCAAAACGTCAAAGCAATTACCCCTTAAAAAATATGAGAAATAGTCCTTGCACGACGCACTCATATGGAGAATGGAAACTTAAAGGGTTTCAGGAGGTTATATATCACCGAAATGAATTACTGTAAACATGGACAGAATGATTTTTTAACATATCATATTTCCATTTCACACATCTTTTCCTGGTCCAAATCTTGTCAGAGCTCACTCATCCAGTGAATATGAGTCCATGAGGAATTTTTAGGGTTCATTTCTTTGGGTTATTAATAACAAGTTCTGCGTCAGCCCTCCAAAATATATTATGATTACAATTAGCACGGCTTTCTTTGATCTCAGCAAGGGTTTTAACATGGTGAGCCAAATAGCTTGAAACTGAGAGATTCCAGAATCTATCGAATGCAAAAGTGCATACTTATTGTATGATCACCTACTGTGATGATGATTCACACTTTTTTTATATAATTGGTGTTAATTTTGGCCACTCTAGGGTTTTTGCAGAATGTGTGTGTACGGGTTTCAGTGCATTTAAGCTGCATTTATTTGATCAAAAATGCAAAAAATGCAATATTCTGAAATATTATTACAATTTAAAATAACGGTTTTCTATAGTAATATATTTTAAAATGTAATTTATTCCTGTGATGCAAAGCTGAATTCTCAGCATCATTACTCCAGTGTTCATTGTCACATGACCCTTCAGAAATCATTTGAATATGCTGAAACAGCTACTATTATTATTAAATTATAGTTGTGGTGCTTAATATTTTGTGAAAATAATAATGATTCTTTGGTGAGTAGAAATTTTATTATGATATAGATTATTTTGATAACAATATTAAAGTTCCTTCCTTCCTTCCTTAAAGTTGTAATGTCTTTGAAAAAAATTAATAAATGCATAAAAAAAAAAAAAAGTTAAAAGGACTTTATAGCTTAAACATACTTCAAAAGATTTCTCAATCTGTTATACAGTTGGAGAGTAAGCATATCCTAAAATTTAAGCAAAATGTTTCAGTTCAAAACATAAAACTGTCCCATCATAGTACATTACTTTAACTTTTACAATTTTTCATTATTAATTAACTTGTCTTGCCATTCAAATAAGTAGTTAATGATAAAATATTCAAATGTAGTATCACACTATTTTGTCATAGCTATTCACATTATACATAAACTGCAGGAATAGTTTAAAAAAAAAAAAGTGTGCAATATTTCAAACACACAGCTAACGCAAACTGACACAAGGCGCTAACACCATGAAAGCTACTGACAGTAAAGCTCTTTTTGTTTGTCTAGTTTCAACGGGCTATTGCTTCTGTGCTTAACAAGATTAAGAAACGCTGGACAGATTCATGAAATATTAAGGACAGAAAGAAAAAGAGGTCCTAAGTGCAGAAAAGGAAAGGTCCCATCTCACCATTGGCAATTATATTTGCCAGAAAAGCCACTATGGGTCAATAACATCCACTGAGAGGAAGAGCTAATTAGCCAGCAATTAAACCCCCTCAAGAGGGCAAAGAGAGGCCCAGTCACCCAAAGTCTCCAGGCCCATTTCATGTGCAGCTGAGTAATAAACAACCCTTAACTTTATTGACCTGCGGGCATTTTGTCCAAATTTATTTTGCTCATAGGTCACTATAGTGAAGTGGGACTCAGTGAAGACTAACTTACTACATGAAGATATTGATGATTTTGTAATTATTATTGTATTGCATGTAATGCATGCTTAATCTAAGTTAGAAGTCAAAAACTTTTTAGCAGATGTACAGTTGAAGTCAAAAGTTTACATACACCTTGCACAATCTGCAGAATGTTAATTATTTTAGCAAAATAAGAGGGATCATACAAAATGCATGTTATTTGTATTGTTTAGTACTAACTTGTAGTGCTAATTTGTATATGTTTACATATAGTCCACAAAAATAAATCTTGAATAAAAAAAAAAATAAAAAAATGTTCTAAAGTTTACACACACTTGATTTTTAATACTGTGTCGTTACCTGAATGATCCACAGCTGTGTTTTTTTTTTGTTTTTGTTTTTTCTGAGGGACTCATAGGCAACCATTACAGAAGGTTCAAATGCTCAAATGCACATTTAACTTATTTTGTCTTCTGGAAAACATGTACGTTTCTTCTGTAGCTTCTAAAGGTCAGTACTAAATGGAAATTTTTTTTTTTTTTTTTTTTTTTTTTTTTTTTGAATACTATTAGTTCTTCCTTCTGAGCTCCATCAGTGAGCATTTAAACCTTCTGTAACAGTTGCATATGAGTTCCTCAGTTGTCCTCAGTGTGAAAAGACAGACCTCAAAACCATACAGTCATTGTTGGAAAGGGTGCAAAGATTCAGATTCAGATTTTTGTAGATCATTTAGGCAACAACAAAAAAAAAAAACTATTATTTTATCTGATGTAAACATCTTTTATGTGAAATATCTTATTCAGGTTAGTACTAAATAAAAAAATAACATGCATTTTGTATGATCCCTCTTATTTTGGTAAAACAATTAATAATTAATTAAAATAATGGGTGGGGGGGGAACCACCTCAACGGACCAAAAAAAAAAAAAAAAGCAATTTGGTGCAAAATGTAGATATTGTTATGCATATGGGCAAAAAGTAGGCTAATACTTATGTAATTAGTATAATTCTAACAGTATAACAGACTAAAATACAAGAAGAATAAATAAATAAATAAAAACAAATCCTCTAACACTAGCTTGCTTTTTCTTTTATATTCTCTGTTTTCTTTATATTTATTATATAATTATAAAAAAATCCTTGCTACATGTACTGCGTAAGGCTAACTGAGACTTGTAATATGACTTGCATGTTATTGCTCTTTTGTTGATTTTGATTGCTTCCATTGTCCTCTTTTGTAAGTCGCTTTGGATAAAAGCATCTGCTAACTGTCTAAATGTAAATTAAAAGAAATAAAAATCAGATGACAAAAGTCATGTATTCAGCAAAGTTTTGATCATGTTGGTATCAGAAATTTGCATATTAAATATGATGTAGGCTTTATAAGGTTAAAAGTGTCCAGTACATTCAAACAGCAATGTATAGGCATTATAACATTAACAATGGAAAGTTTTTTTTAAAGAATTCACCTTCATCAAGCATTTTGACTGGTCATTATTGATTTCAATTATTCAGTTCATATTCAGTCAACCTGCAAAGCCTAATGACGGCCTATTAACACAATAAAATAATAATAGGATGTTTCTGCATGTAACAATTTAATCCATTCGTCGTCTTCATCACTCAGCCTGCATGAAATTTTCTCTTTTAATCTTACACCTGTAGTCTTCCATTATAATCTGACATTCAGTGCCAATTCCTATTAAACAACTCTCAGGGAACATTGTGTTTCTCGAAGAGCATCAAATAGCTTTATTTCGATTAGTTCATTAGATACTCATCCACTTTTTTTTTATTTCGGAGCAAAATATATGAGGCGTTTCAGCCAGTTTCATCATGGGTAGCTGCAAAGCTGTAATTTTTACAACCCTTGTTTAAAGACGTAGAGGGTCGTTGTGCCTTAAAAGCAAGTGATGTATGACTGTTTTATCACAGTTAACTCGCTCCAGTGCCTTAACGAATTGAACTATGCCCCGGGGAAACGGTCACGCTAATTCCTCAGCCTCTTATTATTATTATTATCACCACGGCTGCCTTTTTTTTTCTTTTATCGTTTAGTGGGTGCTAGATGCTAGCAGTGTTCATTCCAAACTCCAAACCTCAGAGGTCATTACCAGTCCTGTTTTCCTCTCCTCCTCCACACCAAGGATAAGGCCTGACTTGGCGGAGACTAAACAGATGGCCATGCACCATCCAAGATGACAGCCCATCAGAGCAGATGGCAATCTAAAGGGCACCAACCTCAAGATCCACACAGTGAGAGAGAGCACTGCTGTCACCAGAGCGAGACTTTACACACGGTACGCTGTAGCATCTCTGTACTGCAAATTATTGCGCTTTTGTTAACAGAGAGCCGCCTATTCGTAATGTGTCACGAGCAGCGTCACATCCAGCAAAAGACGTCAGTCATTAAACAGCCGAGGTTACAGGTTCATTTACTCATTAGATGTGCTGTCACTGTTATGAAGCAGCTAAAAACTAAGTCCAACACAATATTTTGATTAGACAAAGAAAAATGAACTGGATTGTTTCTTAATAAATTGTCTGTATTTTAAGTTGGTGAAGAACCTGAGAACATCATGAAAAATGAGGCTGCATCCAGCGTTTACCATTTAAGCAAAAATGGAAAAAGAGAAATTTAGCAAGCCTTGTAACCACATAAATTAAAGATTTAAAAAACATTTTGGCAAATCCAGGTAATTTACCATAGAAATATTATGTTTTTTAATGTGTATGGCTGTGGTGCCATCCCCTTAAAGAAGAAGTCCAAGTCCACTTCCAGAACAAAAATTTACAGATAATGTACTCACCCCCTTTTCATCCAAGGTGTTCATGTCTTTCTTTCTTCAGTTGTAAAGAAACTATGTTTTTTTAAAGGAAAACATTCCAGCATTTTTCTCCATGTAATGGACTGATATGGTGCCCCAATTTTGAACTTCCAAAATGCAGTTTAAATGCGGCTTCAAACAATCCCAAATGCGGTTGTAAATGATTCCAGCCGAGGAAGAAGGGTCTTATCTAGCGAAACGATCGGTTATTTTCATTTAAAAAATACAATTTAAATACTTTTTATACATCTTAAAAGGTTGTCTTGTCTTGCCCTCTGTTGATCTTTGTGTATTCTGACTCCAATCGTATTTTCTCCCTCAACTTCAAAAATCATTTCAAAATCATCCTACATCGCAACAGAAGTACTGTTATGAACTCTGCCCGGTCTGCCTGCCACCAGAGGTCGCCGGTGCATTTCACTGACATTTCACACTGCACTGACTGTTGCATCACACCCCGGACTACGTTTCCCATCAGCCTTTGCGCTGATTGCTCAAACACCTGTATCCAATCAGGCACTCTATATAAGCCTGGGACTTCCCTTTGTTTCTCACCGAGTATTGTATTGTGTGCTGTTTTGCATTGCTGTTTCGAATCGAATTCCCTAGTTCCGCATTCTCGCCTGGTTACTTCGTTCAGTCTGTCTCGCTGCCAGCCTTTGGAACTCTAGTCTGTGTTTTTGGATTATCCTTTTACCTAGCCCTTTGGTTAACGTTCGCTATTGATGACCTCAGCCTGTACCACAGATTACTCTTGTGTTGTGTCCCAATATACCTGTTTGCTATTGTTCGACCCTGCCTGTTTTGTGACCATGTCTCTGTCCAAATCCAATAAAAGCTTGCGTATGGATCCGCCCGCTTCACGTTTCCCTCAATACATTACAAGTACCGACCCAGTCTTTGCAAAGTGAACATGCAAAGAAGAACAAACACCCTCAACAAAAAAGGTAAAACAGCAATATAGGATGATTTTGAAGTGAGGGAGAAGAAGAGATGGGAGTTTTTCGACATATTCTAACTGTCATGAACCGAACAAAAACAGTCCAGGCAGAGTAAGACAAGACGATATAAATTGTATTATTTTTATGAAAATAGCCGATCGTTTTGCTAAAAAAGACTCTTCTTCCTTGACTGGGATCATCTACAACCGCATTTGGGATCGTTTGAAGCCGCAAAACATGTGTTTTGTCCAGCATGAGCCAAGGATTTCAGCGACATAAGACATTTATGTTCACTGTAGCACCCCCATCAGGCCGATTGGGGTGAGCCTTGGTCACGTTGTAGATGGTGTGAGTACCATCCCTCTAAGTTTCAAGTCTCTACGACTTACGGTTTGGTCTGCACGATCAGTTTTACATGGAGATCGCTCATCTGTGACCGTTCTAACAATTACAGTAGGGTTGGGAACCCCTAATTAATTATATTTTTTTCTGATAGTGTAATGTTTATTTAACCAAGAAAATGCAACTGGGACATAAATTTATATTTGATTCAAATATATATATATGATGTAGGATTCGCAAAAAATGGGAAATACCCGAAAGTTTCGCAGGCTCACGATAAAATCTGAGGCGTGCATATTGGCATAAGTCAAGTATATCAACGACATAAGACACTTGAGCCTGCGACTGACGGTTTAGGAGCTATGAGCGATTTCATACTTTCAATCGCTTTAGGGTCTTTATCAGGCCGATTGGGGTGAGCCTTGGTCACATTGTAGGTGGTGTGAGTACTACCATTCCCTCCAATTTTCAAGTCTCTACAACTTACGGTTTTGTCTGCACGATCAGTTTCACATAGAAATCGCTCATTCGTGACTGTTCTAACAATTACAATAGGGTTTCAGCGCTACACGCTTGATCTCCTAATTACGATTATTAAAATATTAACTTTTTCTAATAGTGTAAGTAATGTTTATTTAACCAAGAAAATGCAACTGGGACATAAATTTATATTTGATTAAATAAATAAATTAAATTGAGGACTTTGCCTCCTCATTTTAGAACACCACAGCACAGCACTGAGATATATATATTGTATGCATATACATATGTATATGCATATATACATATTTATAATTTGATATTAATATTTTCAGTAACACTTTCTATGAAGCCCGTATTTATAATACATTATGAGTGTATTCTTAAGGCATTATAATGAATGCATAATGCATTATAAAAAACCTTATAGTATGTTGTATCATCTCATGAGTATTCATAAGAACAGTTTAAATGTATTATATTTTTTATTTATTTGTAGTTATAGTTTTTAAGAGTATGATTACCTCTTCATAGTTATTATAATATTATTATTATTATTATTATTATTATTATTATTATTATTATTATTATTATTATTATTATAAGTCTCATATCTTGCCATGTTATGCATGTCACTTTACTTAAAGCATACAAAGACCACTTATAAGTAAGAATAATAATAATATTTCTCAAAGACCCATAAGATCAGGTATCAGATCAGATGAATGTGTAATATGACACATTTGTATTATCAGTTTGATTATTTTGATGGTACTGCATGTCAGCTAGAAGTAATTATTATTAGTAGTATACTAAATACATGCTCACACTGTATTTTGGTGGTTCCCCGAAAGACAAACTGATTATACGTAACTTTGCAAGTACGTGAACCTGCTAACTAGCCTAACCTTAACCTACGTCTAATAATACTAGCCCAACACTGCACATTTTGCATCTCTCCTTTGTCTGACACACCCATCTCAGGTCTTGGAGTCTCTACTAATGAGCCGATTATCTGAATCAGGTGTGTTTAAGGAGATATGGAAAACATGCAGTGTTGGGGGCCTCCAGGAATGTGGTTGGGAACCACTGCTCTAAGGAGTGTTAGTTGACATATAGTTAGAAGACTGCTTATTGTCAAAAGATTAGGGGGACCATCAAAATAAAACGTAATATAGTGTAAAAAATAAATGTAATATGATATAGTCCATTGTAAATTAAGTAGATTTTATATGCTGTCCATTGTGTGTTATAAATAATCATAATCGTAAAAGATATAACCTCAAATACTCAAGTATTATATTGTATTATAATTGTTGTTATGATTATTCATGAGATGATATAACATATTATAACGTTTTTTATAATCCATTATGCATTCATTATAATTTCTTATAAATACTATTATAATGTATTATAAATAGGGGCTTCATAGAAAGTGTTACCATATTTTCTTTCCAAACGTGTATGATTTTAAAGATATTTTGAGAAATATAAATGTGTTTGACTGTTTGATTACCAACATATCTTTTGTGTTTCACAGAAAAGGGAGAGTAAATGATGACAGAATTTTGATTTTTGTGTAAACTGTTTCTTTAACTTTCCTGTCAGCACTCAGAATGTGTTGCACAAATACTTGCATCTGAAAAATGTTGTTGTTAAGAAAATGTTGCTGATGAGATAATCATATTTCTTTCTTTGTAGACACATCTCTGCACTAGATTACTTTATTTCAGTTTGCATACGTTATCTGCCAGCCAAGACTGTATTTGTGTTTCCTTTCACTGTGTCTCCATGGAAATAATTGCGACAGAAATGCAACATATGCCAGCTGTCACTTGAAAAGGAGGTCAAAATAGATAAATACGCTTCTTTGAAGTTAGTGCTCATTAGACCAAGATGTTCCATGACTGAAGGAGACAGAGAGAGGGGGGAAAAAAGCTGTTATTTCTGAAAAGTGACCAATAAATATGCTGTTTGAAGTCATTTGCCCTTTCTCATTTTTCTCATAGTAATGCGCACAACGATTGCAAAAGATAAATGGAGAAAGAGTTCCTGCGAAACTCCCGAGGAATTACTGTCACTTTTAAAAGCCTTCAGACCGAGGGTGTGTCGGGCTAATTCAGTAGCAGCATGACTTTATGTCTGATGTCAGGTGGCATCATTGTCATTTGGGCTGAACCCCTGTACGGCCATTAGAGTGACACTTTCTCACCGTTCCCCGCACAATACGAGTCCCACAAATGGGATGTATTAAGAAGATAATGAACATCCGTCTCCCCGAACACATATTTTGCTGATGCAAGCCAACTTTCCCTGTCTCTGCGGGCTTGCTTAGCCCGATCCAACCAAGACTCTGGCTTGTGGAGTGACATTCCTAAATGCCAGCATGGTGCCATGGGAGCATCAGGGGGAAATAATGATGGAGTACCCATGCCCGCAGGTCGGAGCAAGCTTGCCGCTGGAGTCGCTCCCTGGCTGCGCCAGATGGAGGACATCAGATCCTGGACTATTATGTGCATCACTCTGTCTCCTCGCTTTTTTTTTTTTTTTTTTCCTTGTGCTTTTTCTCTTTCTCTTGTCTGCTCATTTCCCAGCGGAGCTGCACAGTCATTAGCAGGCACTCAGCTGCCAAACACTATTGAGCATGTGGCGGCTCCAACTTTGCAGTTCCTACAGGAAATGGCACTAGCTATGACAACAACCTAATGCAGGTATGTGTGGTGTTGGGATGTGGTGTGCTGCATTGTGATGATTGCACTAACAGATTGTGTTACGTGGTTTTTGTTGTCCTCATTGTGCATGATTCACTGTAATAAAATGGTTGTCTTTATTATCTTTTATCAAAATGCTTTTGAATTGACTTTCTTTTTGAACAAGAACAAGACAAAGTTATTCGTATTTCTCTCAATGGCAGTTGCTTGGCAGGCACATTACCCCCATAACTATACAATTCCTCCATTTTTGTATATAGAGGCCACAGAAGGATTTCAGCAAATCATCATAAATGTCATGCGACTAATCACACTTTTAAGAGAATGTCCATGACTACACTGCTATATATATATACACACTATCAGTCAAAAGTTTCTGAACAGTAAGATTTTTAATGTTGTTTTTTTGTTAAGAAGTCTCTTCTGCTCACCAAGCCTGCATTTATTTGATCCAAAGTACAACAAAAACAGTAACATTTTGAAACATTTTTACTATTTAAAATAACTGTTTTCTATTTGAATATATTTTAAAAAGTAATTTATTCCTGTGATCAAAGCTAAATTTTCAGCATCATTACTCCAGTCACATGATCCTTCAGAAATCATTCTAATATGCTGATTTGCTGCTCAAGAAATATTTCTTTTGACTATTATTATTAATATTTGAGTACAGTTGAGTACTTTTTTTTTCAGAATTCTTTGATGAATAGAAGTATCAGCAAATGTATCAGCATTTATCTGAAATAAAAACCTTTCAAAAGCTTAGAGTCAGTTATAATGTTTATTTATGTATTTATATATTTATGTTTTGTTTTTTTTTGTTTTGTTTTTTTCGGGGGGGAGCAAGGATGCTTTAAATTGATTAAAAGTGATGATAAAGACGTATAATGTTACAAAAGATTTCTATTTCACATAAATACTGTTCTTCTGAACTTTCGATTCTTCAAAGAAACCTGAAAAAATTCTACTGTTTTCAACATAATAATAATAATAATAATAATAATAATAATAATAATAATAATAATAATAATAATAAATGTTTTTGAGCAGCAAATCAGAATATTAGAATGATTTCTGAAGGATTATGTGACTTGAGTGATAATGCTAAAAATTCAGCTTTCATTTCACAAGAATAAATTACTTTTTAAAATATATTCACATAGAAAGCAGTTATTTTAAACAGTAAAAATATTTCACTTTGGATCAAATAAATGCAGGCTTAGTGAGCAGAAGAGACTTCTTTCAAAAACTTTTCGCTGGTAGTGTATGCTATATATATAATTTATTGCGCAAGGGTGCATTAAAGTGATCATAAGTGACAATAAAGTAATTTATAATGTTACGAAAGATTTCTGTTTCAAATAAATGCCGTTGTGTCTATTTATCACAGAATCATGGGGAAAAAATATATCACTGTTTTCACAAAACTGTTTTCACCATTGATAGTAATAAGATATTTTCATTCATTCATTTATTCAGTCATTTATTTATTTGTTTATTTATTCATTCATTTCTTTGTTCGTCATTCATTTGTTTGTTTGTTTATTTGTTTGTTTGTATATTTATTTGTTTATGAGCATGTTTATGAGAATGTTTATGAGAATGTTTTTCAAAATATGACTGTATTTTACTGTATTTCTGGTCAAATAAATTACAGAGAATATCAGATCAAATCCCAGATCAAATAAATTACAGAAACTCTTGGTTAGTATATAAGACCTTACCAACCCCAAACTTTTTGACTGTATCTAGTTTGGTCATGAAACTGTAGATGGCACAAGCTGATCCTTCAGGTCCTGTACATGCAATCTGCTAGCAATCACATATAGCAATCACATAATTTACTACATGCACAGTCTAATTGGCCTCTGCTGATTCTGCAGCCAGTGAGACTGCTTCCTAAACATTTGATCACTGTAAGCTGGTCCTGCAGTATGCAGAGTTTTTCCAAATCCTCCCACCTCCCCCAGCTCCACCTGTCTAGATCGGCTATGGGATTTATGCATGCCTATTCATGCAGCAACGTCATATCTTACATGCTCACAGTGTTTTGTATTGTTTTGCTTTTTGGCAGTAGTAAAATCCATACATGCATAGCAAATCTAATCCACCAAAACCAAATACATTACAATCTGCAAAATAACATACTAAAACTATTCAAATAGTTGTCTTGATTGATTGATTGAGAGAGAGAGAGAGTTAAATGTGAAAGTCATTTTGATATTTAAAAAATAAATAAATAAATAAATAAAATATTTAAATAAGAGAGGGGAACTGGATTAGAAAGGAACATGAGCTGGGACATTTTTCTTTTTTTTATCTTGTGGAATATTTAGTTTCACTATGTAATACAGAATTATAATTGGTTGTGAATTGTATTTCACATTGATTTTAAAGCTAGGGTTTGGTAGCACGATTTTTGGCGAGCTCCCATCTGTTTACCCATGCCAGAGCTCAGCACTCGGTGCGATATGATCTGGGCACATAATGGGGGTGGCACTGGCCCTGAGGGTGGACATCACTGAGCCAGCCAGCAACAGCTTCCCCACCAAGACACTTAGACCTCAGGGCCAAGAAATCTGGCCCCAATCTGACTGGCACCATTAAACTCATCTGAGACACAGAGACTGTGTGTGTGACCCCTAAAGCACAATCAGCCAAAGCGCACAAGATGAGAATATAGTAGCTGTTAGCACCGTTTGATACAGCCGTGCACATTCATAAACAGGCTGTTTAAGCCTATAAAAGCCTTATGTATTTTATATAATATGCATTTTTAAGGGCCTCTGAATTATCAACATGATCAATAATTTGCTGAAAAACCTCTTGTACACAATTAACTTTATCTTTAATGACTTTATGGTCATATAAATATCAACATCTGCACCAAATTGCTTGTAGGTGCTTTCTTCCTACTCAAAGAAATATTCTCTTATATTTTCCTATTTCATACTATATAAGCAATAAAAGCCTGATTCAGCAAAAACACATGTAAACCTGTTTTTTAATAAATTGTTTAAAAAAAATGACTAAAGTGTGAAACTATAATAAAATATAATATAATATAAATGAACAGATTAAAAATGTATTGATTTGAATTTAAATAAAAAATGCAACATTGTTATTATTTACATTAATTAAAAATGGGCATTTAATTAAAAAAACCCTGCAAATGTGTGATTATGGAATACTAAGGATTCCACTTAAAAATAAGTAATATTATATTACAATAATATAATATAGTATAATAGAATATAATATATAAATTGACTAATAAATAAACAGACTAAAAATGTATTTAATTCATGTTTTGTATTTGAATATAATAAAAAATGCAACATTTGTGTGATAATTTACATTTTTATTTTTTAATTAAAAAATGATTTTAATATGTTTTTTTTTTGTACGTGACATTGTTAGTTTTCTAAATATAATATAAAGTAGTAAATGCACTAAATACATAAATATAATATGAATATATAAATATAAATACTTTTTTTTCAGAATTATAAACTGCATACTTAATTTATAGCTTATAGCTTTATTATAGATTTATAGCTTATCAAGTCAAGTCACCTTTATTTATATACCACCTTTAACAATACAGAATTGTGACAAGGCAGCTGTACAGTATTAAATAGGAAACAGTGCATCAACAATGCCAAAGGCAACAGTAAACACTCACATTTTAGGTAAAGGTAGTTAATCAAAAACAATAAAATAAAATGCAATATTGTGTTAAGAGAAAGTGTCCCCAACTAAGCAAGCCAGAGGCGACAGCGGCAAGGAACCAAAACTCCATCGGTGATAAATGGAGAAAAACACCTTGGGAGAAACCAGGCTCAGTCTGGGGGCCAGTTCTCCTCTGGCCAAAGTTCCCGTGGTCTTGTGCCGACAGCCATCTAGGTGACAAGGTCTTCACTGTGGATCCGTCTCTGGGGCTCATCTAGTTGATGTGGGCTCCGCTGACATTCACGGCTGTAGAGGTCGTCTCTAGGTGCTGATCCACCATCTGGGCTGGGTTCGGACTGGATCCGGGGGACTGCAGTGACCATCTGATCTGGATACGGACTGGATCTGGTGGTTAATGTGACCTCGGAATAAGAGAGAAACAGACTAATATTAGCGTAGATGCCATTCTTCTGACGATGCACTGAGTACATCGGGTGTTATGGGAAGTGTTCCCGGTTCCGGTTGACCTAATTAGTACAGCCTAACAATCCTTTCACGGATTTGAATTATAAGAATATGTTGATTTGTTATGTGTAAGCAAGGTTAAAGAGATGGGTCTTTAATCTAGATTTAAACTGACAGAGTGTGTCTGCGTCCCGAACAGTGTTAGGTAGATTGTTCCAGAGTTTGGGCGCTAGATAAGAAAATGATCTGCCGCCCGCGGTTGATTTTGATATTCTCGGTATTATCAAATTGCCAGAGTTTTGAGAACGCAGCGGACGTGAGGGACTATAATGTGATAGGAGCTCGCTCAGGTACTGAGGAGCTAAACCATTCAGGGCTTTGTAAGTAATTAGCAAGATTTTAAAATCTATACGATGTTTAATAGGGAGCCAGTGCAGTGTAGACAGAACCGGGCTAATATGATCATACTTTTTGGTTCTAGTAAGAACTCTAGCTGCTGCATTTTGGACCAGCTGGAGTTTGTTTATTAAGCGAGCAGAACAACCACCCAATAAAGCATTACAATAATCTAACCGTGAGGTCATAAATGCATGAATTAATGTTTCAGCATTTGACATTGATAGCATAGGTCGTAGTTTAGATATATTTTTGAGATGGAAAAATGCAGTTTTGCAAATACTAGAGATGTGGTTTTCAAAGGAAAGATTGCCATCAAATAGCACACCTAGGTTCCTAACTGATGACGAAGAATTGACAGAACAGCCATCCAGTATTAGACAGTGTTTTAGGTTATTACACGCTGAGGTTTTAGGCCCAATAATTAACATCTCTGTTTTTTCAGAATTTAGCAGTAAGAAATTACTTGTCATCCAATTTTTTAACTCAACTACACAATCCATTAGTTTTTCAAATTGGTACGTTTCGCCGGGCCGCAAAGAAATATAGAGCTGGGTATCATCAGCGTAGCAGTGAAAGCTAACACCATATTTCCTGATGATATCACCCAAGGGTAACATGTAAAGCGTAAAGAGTAATGGCCCTAGTACTGAGCCTTGCGGTACTCCATACTGCACTTGTGATCGATATGATACCTTTTCATTTACTACCACGAATTGATGACGGTCAGATAGATACGATTTGAACCATGCCAATGCACTACCACTAATGCCAACATAATTCTCAAGTCTATTCAAGAGAATGTTGTGGTCAACAGTATCAAACGCAGCACTAAGATCCAGTAGCACTAACAGAGAGATACAACCACGATCAGGGGCCAGTTGTATAAACTTAGCCTCTATGTTTAGACAGTGTCTTAAGTACTAGTGTGACCAACTAGCAGTTAACCAAAGGGTAATCAGTCGTATTTTTTGGATTCAAATTAGACTAATCTACATCTTTCTGTAACTGAATTTAAAACATTATGACCAGACTTAAAGAAAAAAATAGCTGACTAACTTTTTAAGACTAGTCTAAACCTTTTATGCAACTGGCCCCAGATGACAAGAGTAGATCATTTGTAACTCTAATAAGAGCAGTCTCAGTACTATGGTACAGTCTAAAACCTGACTGAAAATCCTCACAGATATCATATTTCTGTAGGAAGGAAGATAGTTGTGAGGATACAACCTTTTCTAATATCTTTGATAGAAATGGGAGATTCAAGATAGGTCTGTAATTAGTCAATTCGTTGGGGTCAAGTTGTGGTTTTTTAATTAGAGGCTTAATAGCAGGCAGTTTGAAGGTTTTGGGGACATATCCTAATGACAGTGATGAATTAATAATATTTAGCAGAGGATCTATGAGATCTGGAAGCAAGTCTTTTAGTAGCCTAGATGGGATAGGGTCTAGCATACAAGTTGTTGGTTTAGATGATTTAACAAGTTCATACAATTCTTCCTGACCTATAGTAGAGAATGAGTTGAATTGTTCCCCAGGAGATCTATAGCACACTATCTGATGCAACACTGTAATTGACGGCTGCATGGTGACAATTTTGTCTCTAATTGTATCGATCTTAGAAGTAAAGTAGTTCATGAAGCCATTACTGCTATGTTGACGGGCATAGTCAGTGCCTGTTGGTTCTTTATTTTTTGTTAACTTAGCCACTGTATTGAATAAATACCTAGGGTTATGTTTGTTTTCTTCTAAAAGAGTTGAAAAGTAATCAGATCTGGCCGATTTTAACGCTTTTCTGTACGATAGGGTACATTCCCGCCAAGCAGTACGAAAAACCTCTAATTTTGTTTTCCTCCAGCTGCGCTCCATTTTCCGGGCTGCTCTCTTTAGGGCGCGAGTGTGCTCATTATACCACGGGGTCGGACTGTTTTCCTTAATCTTCCTTAGGCGCAGAGGAGCGACCGTATCTAGAGTCCTGGAAAAGAGAGAGTCAATAGTTTCTGTTACATCATCAAGTTTTTCTGAGCTATTGGACATGCTGAGGAATTCAGATAAGTCAGGAAGATTACTTAGAAAGCAATCTTTTGTAGTAGAAGTGATGGTTCTACCATACTTGTAATAAGGAGTTGAATTTACAGTTTTAGTTATCTGGAGTATACACGAGACTAGATAATGATCAGAGATATCATCACTTTGCTGCAGAATCTCAACGGCATTGACATCAATTCCATGTGACAGTATTAAGTCTAGAGTATGATTTCGACAATGAGTGGGACCTGACACGTGTTGTCTAACTCCAATAGAATTTAGAATGTCTGTAAATGCTGCTCCCAGTGCAGCGTTTTCATTATCAACATGGATGTTAAAGTCACCCACTATTAAGACCTTATCTGTAGCCAACACCAGCTCAGATATAAAATCAGCGAATTCTTTAAGAAAATCTGTATGGTGCCCTGGTGGCCTGTATACAGTAGCAAGTACAAACGTCATAGGGGATTTATCATTAACACTTGTTTCTCTGGATAATGTTATATGAAGCACCATTACTTCAAACTAGTTATACTTGAAATCCGCTCTCTGTGAAACACTAAAAATATTGCTATAAATTGTAGAAACACCTCCCCCTTTACCTTTTAGACGTGGCTCATGTTTATAACAGTAATCATGAGGGGTAGACTCGTTTAAGATAATGTAATCTTCTGATTTTAGCCAGGTTTCTGTCAAACATAGCACATCTAGGTTATGATCAATGATCATATCATTTACAAAAAGCGCTTTTGTGGAGAGGGACCTGATATTCAAAAGGCCGAGTTTTATCATTTGTTTCTCTGTATTTTGTAAATTTTTAATTTGTTGAACGTTGATTAGATTGTTACTCTTAAATTGGTTTGGACGTCTTTTGTATTGTCTAGCTCGGGGAACACACACAGTCTCTATAGCATGATATCTAGATGTAAGGGTCTCTATGTGCTGAGAATTAACTGATTTTGGTGACGTGAGGCGGCTAGCAGACGGTCGGATTAGCCAGTCTGTCTGCTTCCTGACCTGGGCCCCAGTTAGTCAAGTGCAAACTCTAAGACTATATGCCATATTACTAGAGAGAAGAGCAGCACCACCCCTAGAGGGATGAAGACCATCTCTTTTCAACAGGTCAGGTCTGCCCCAAAAACTTGTCCAATTGTCTATGAAACCTGTATTATTCTGCGGGCACCACTTAGACATCCAGCCATTTAGTGACGACAGTCTGCTATGTATCTCGTCACCACGATACGCAGGAAGGGGGCCAGAGCAAATTACAGTGTCTGACATCGTACTTGCAAGTTCACACCCCTCTACATAACACATCATAAGAATCATAACCAGTTGAAAATACAATTTAAAAAGAAACAAATATAATAATAATAATAATAATAATAATAATAATAATAATAATAATAATATAAAACCATAATTATATAGTAATAATAATAATAATTAGTAGTATTGTTATTATTATTTATATTAATTATTGTTATTATTGTTATTACAATAATTAATTTTTTGATTTATTTATGTTTTTATTTAATTTTTTGTTTGTGTATAACTGTAACAGCACAATTTTTCTTGACGAACCCCATGCTCTGAAACATTATTCACGTCCGTAGCGTGTGATGTGTCACACACTGAAATTAAACATGCTTAATGGTTTGTTTAAATCTTTAACCCCAGTGTGAGCAAGAGTAATTGTTATTCCTGCAAAAAGCACTAATGATGAGTTATATTATAACTGTTAACTATGTTTTCATTTTTATCTTTGGTGGGATTAATTCAGTTCAGTCTGTCCCCTCTGACCCCGAGCTGATAAACATCATTACACAGTTCCAAGTAAGCAAATGAGGTGCTCCGATTCTGGGGTTCTTGTAAATCGGTTTGTTTTGCTGGCTGTTTGTGAGTCTTGTCAGGCCATCAGATCTCTAGAGACGGCCCTCTAAAGAATCTTCAAGTTCATTACAAAAGCGCTCATATGCACAAATCTAATTGCAAAAGTAATAGGTCACAGACTGGTTCATAATACAGTCCAGCTGTCTTTTATTGCTCCGATGTCAGCGCTACAGCAAGCATGGCATTGGTTCTTTTCATCCCAGACCATGCGGTTAGGGTTTGGGTTCCAACAACAACGTCTGCTTGTTTCCAGAGGTCATGGTGTAAGCTTTAACTTTATCAAACTGGCATCACTCTTGCTAAACTAAATGCCATGTGGGGAACTTGCAACACAACAGGTACAACTGCAGAACTTGTGATTATGAGGTACATAAAGTACCACTTAAGGAACAATTATTTTAATCTGGTGATTCAAATAGAAAATATATAGAATAGAATAGAATAGAATAGATTATAAAAGTTATCTCATTCATGCGTTAAATTTAAATATTAAAATGCAACATGTGCATGATCGTTTACATTTTTATTCTGAAATAATCAGTTGATACTTATCTTTTAACAGCAAACAGCAAACAGCAGAACTTGTGATTATGGGATACTAAGAGCGCATCTAAAAATAAATCATTATATAATCTGATAACTCCAACAGGAAAAAAAAAAAAAAAACTATAATGATATAATATAATATAATATAATATAATATAATATAAAATAATAAATTGACTAATAAATGAGCAGATTAAAAATGCATTTAATTCATGCTTTGAATTTAAATATAATTAAAAAAAAAAAAAACATTTGTTAATTATCTGGATTTTTATTTTTGCAATAAACTGATCATTGTTTTCTAAATATCTGCAACAGCAAACAGCAGATACTAAGGGTGCAACTTATAAATAATCTATAACATAATAGATCCCATATAATATAATATAATATAATATAATATAATAAACTGACTAATAAATGAACAGATTAAATATGTACTTAATTCATGTTTTGAATTTAGTACATATTTTTAAACTTTTAGATTTTTATTTTTCAATTAATAAACTGATTACTGTTTTCTAAAAATCAGCAGATTTTGTGATTATGATATAATATAATATAATATAATATTGACTAACAAAAGAACAAATGTATTTGTGTATTTGTAACAAATGTATTTGTTTTACATTTAAATATAGTAATAATAATAAAAAAAAAAATCAGCATTTGTGTGAAAATGTACATTTTGTAACCAAAAATAAATGTAATTTACATTTATCTTTGAATTAATACATTGATTTATTAATACTTGTCACTTTTTAGTGACATTCTTAGTTTTCTGAATTTAATGGCCAATAATTACTACAGAAGCCAAAGGGAACAATGCAGTGTGGGTTTTGCTTTTGTTCATTCAGTTGTTTTTTCTTTAGCTGGCCAGGTATTGTTTTTGGTTGCTCTTTTCCACAACTTCAGCCACTGTACATTTAGGGGGAAAATGCAACAATTTCAACAAGAAAACCTACCATCAAACACTCAACCATTATCATCAGACATAATTACTCACATTCGCACTCTGCTTATGGAAATCAATGCTTATTATCCAGAGCAGTGATCCCTAACCCTGTGTGCATTGATTCTGTGTTTGAAATCACCCAACATAATAGAGTTAATACAAACCATTTATCATACCACTCTAATTCTGTTTCAAGATGTTTGTGGTTTTGGATAGTCTTGTGTTAGGGAACCAGTGTTAAAACAAGACAACGTTTAAAGTTGGTTACAACAAAAATCCATAACAGATAACTCGTCTGTCATTGTTTTGTTTTGTTTTGTTTTTTTTTTCATTGACACTTCCCCTTAAAAACGCGAAAAAGGTTATTAGTGACACCGGTGGCCGTTAAGTGAACTGCAGTCTGCAGCCCAGCAACCAGTTTTGGGGAGTTACTAGTTTATTTAATACGTAATTTAATTAAAAACTAAATGTAATCGTAATCTGTTACAGTTACTGAGAAAAACGTGTAATTAAATTAAATTTATTTACGAAAATGTAAACGATTACAAAGAATATTTTCACACAATTAATTGAGTTCTTTATTTAGTTCTTAATTGCATTGAGTGCTCTAAAATATGAAACACCAATGTTATAAGAGTTGGGACACAGAATAGGACATATGCTTATTCGATAACTGTTTATCACTTGAATCTTAATTCAAGTGATAAAGGATTTTGAAAGCCTGACAGTAATCAGTGTTGAGCACTACAGTAAGGTTAACCCTGCCTGCTTTGAATATTTGAAAATGAATAACAGTTGAAAACATTCATTAGAAATCTAGAAAAGTAATGAAAAAGTAATCAAATGTAATCAGTTACATTAATAACATAATTGAAATAGTTACACTAAAATTACATTTCAAATAGGGTAACTTGTAATCTGTAACATTACATTTCCAAAGTAACCTTTCCAACACTGCCACCAACTTATTTTCTCGTACTCACATTCGTGCAAAGTTACTGAACGTGATTCAGACCCTTGATGGCGAAGCTCTTTTTTTCATTCTTGGTTCAGAAGTAAAAACTATTTGGAAAAACCTTTGCAGCGATATACTGTTAACAAACATCCAGATGCAGTTCACACTGATGAGAGTGATGTTTAAATGAATATGTAAATATATGCTGCACATTTTCCTTTTAAAAACAAAATAAACACACAACCAGTGTTGAGAAGTTTACTTTGCAAATGTAATAAGTTACAGATTACAAGTAACCCTATTTAAAATGTAATAGGTAGTGTAACTATTGCAATTAATGTATTGAAGTAATGTAACTGATTACATTTGAATACTTTTTCACTACTTTTCTAAATTTAAATTTCTAAAATTGTTTTTTAAACTGTTAATCATTTTGAAACATTTAAAGCAGGCAGGGTTGACTTTACAGTAGTGCTTAACACTGATTACTGCCAGACTTACAAAATCCTTCATGAATTAAGATTGAAAAAAATGTAATTTTAAAGCACAGTCACCACAAAATCAGACTTTAGCATCTCTTTTTACTTTGTTCTGAGGTTAAATACTGATTTAAAAATCAAAAGATATTGTTTAATAGCCATGATGCTGTTTTTGAAATCAAATCTTTGCATAGCTATGACAGGAAACATTGGCAACTAACAATGCATTAAAAAAAAGAACAGTTAATTAAAAAATAAAGTATACAGTCATGGCCAAAAATATCGGCACCCTTGCAATTCTTTTAAAAAATGCAACTCTTCTCTCAGAAAATTGTTGCAGTTGCAAATGTTTTGGTACTCACATGTTTATTTATTTATTTATTTATTTATTTTTTGTTTGCATTGGAACAACTCAAAAAACAGAGAAGAAAAGTCAAATCTAATACAATTCCACACAGAACCCCAAAAATGCACTGGACAAAATTATTGGCCCCCCTAAACAAGAAGTCCACTTCCAGAACAAAAATTACAGATAATGTACTCACCCCCTTGTCATCCAAGATGTTCATGTCTTTCTTTCCTCAGTCGTAAAGAAATGATGTTTTTTGAGGGAAACATTTCAGCATTTTTCTCCATATAGTGGACTTCAATGGTGCCCCAAGTTTGAACTTCCAAAATGCAATTTAAATGTGGCTTCAAACAATCCCAAATACGGTCGTAAACAATCCCAGCCGAAGAAGAAGGGTCTTATCTAGCGAAACAATTGGTTATTTTCATTAAAAAATATAATGAAGCATTTAAACTGCATTTTGGAAGTTCAAACTCAGGGTACCATAGCAGTCCATTATATGGAGAAAAATCCTGAAAAACATAATTTCTTCACGACTGAAGAAAGAAAGACATGAACATCTTTGTTCTGGAAGTGGACTTCTCCTTTAACTAAATATTTAGTAGCACCCCCTTTTGCTAACTGCTCCAGCTCATTCAGATTTGAAGGATGTCTTCTCCCAACTGCTGTTTTGAGATCTCTATACAGGTGTTCTGTGGGATTCAGATCTGGACTCATTACTGGCCATTTCACATCTCTCCAGTGCTTTGTTTGTAACCATTTCTGAGCTTTTTTTTTTTTTTTTTTGAAGTGTGTTTCGGGTCATTGTCCTACTGGAAGACCCATGACCTATGGTGGAGACGCAGCTTTCTGACACAGGCCACTACATTGTGCCCCAAAATTTTTTGGTAATCATCAGATTTCATGATACCGTTCACACAGTCAAGGCATCCAGTGCCAGAAGCAACAAAGCAACCCCAAAACATCTTTGAACCTCCACCATGTTTGACTGTAGGGACTGTGTTCTTTTCTTTGAAGGCCTCATTTCTTTTTATGTAAACAATGCCGTGATGTCCTTTACCAAAAAGCTCTACTTTTGTCTCATCTGTCCACAGTACGTTCTCCAGAAGGATTGTGCTTTTGTCACATAAGTTTTGGCAAACTTCAGTCTTGCATTTTTATGCCTTTGTGTCAGCAGTGGTGTCCTCCTGGGTCTCCTACTATACTGTAGCGTCCCTTTTCAAGGGATAGTGCAAACTGACACTGTGTCTGCAGATCAGCTTTGAATTTGTTTGGAAGTTAATCAGGGTTCTTTATCCACCATTCAAACAATTGCTCTTTGCAATTATTCATTCATTTTGCTCTTCCGTCCACGTCTAGGGAGGTTAGCTACAGTGCCATGGGCTGTAAACCTCTTGATGATATTGCACACAGTGGACACAGGAACATTAAGATCTCTGGAGATGGACTTGTAGCCTTGAGATTGTCCATGTTTTCCACAATTTTTTCTCTCAAATCCACAGACAACTCTTTACACTTCTTTCTTTTCTCCATGCTCCATGTGACATACAACACAAAGACTGAGTCAACTTTTCTCCATTTTAACTGGTTGCAAGTGTGATTACTATATTGCCCACATCTGTTACTTGCCACAGGTGTGTCTAAATTCAAATTACAGGAGCATCACATGCTTGAAAAGCAATTATTTCTCACAGTTTTGACATGGTGTCAATAATTTTGTCCAGTGCATTTTTGAGTTCTGTGTGAAAAAAAAATCTTTTGTTTTTGTTGCGTTGTTGCAGTGCGAACAAAAACAATAAGCATGAGAATATCAAAACATTTGCAACTGGAACAATTTTCTGAGAGAAGTGTTGTGTTTTCTGACAGAATTGCAAGGGTGCTGATATTTTTTGCCATGACTGTATATACAAACACAATTAGGAAATAAAACAGTTATCAAAATAAGCATGTGTCCTGTTCTGTGTCTCTGGTCTCTCATATTTTAGAGCAGTCAATGCAATTTGGGAAAGAAATCGATCAAATCTGTGTGTGAAAATATTCAGATGTAACCCCCTTTGTAATCATTTAACATTTTCATAAGTAACTTATGAAATTAATTACACATTTAATTTTTAAATTTTTAACTTTTTTTTCTCAGTACTTATAACTGATTATATGAACATTTATTTTGTAATTAAATTACATACAGGTGAGTTGAGGTTGAAAGTTTACATACACCTTGCAGAATCTGCAAAATGTTAATTATTTTACCAAAATAAGAGGGATCCTTTGAAATGCAAGTTATTTCTTACTGACCTGAATGAGATATTTCACAAAAAAAGACATTTACATATGGTCCACAAGAGAAAATAATAATTAGCCTTTTTCACAAAAATAGCCCTTGTCTCAAATAATTCTTCTCACCTTTTCAGTTTTGTCTGTTTTCCAAGTTGTTTTATATAATCAACAAAGAAACTTTTTACTTGTTTGTAATGTATATGGCCACTCGGACCGCTGACCCGTCAAAATAATATGCTCAATTTAGCGCTGGATAGTTTCTGTTCTCCATCTCTGGTACATTTGAGCGTGTTATCTCAATTTATGCAGTCATTTCCCTCCAATCACTACATCATGATAAATTATGACAGCGTTTGACAGCATTTATATCCAGATGCACATTTCTCCAAGAATAAATTAAACAAATCTGAGTCCGGTTGATGCATAAACAACGTAATCCCGATCCAACAGGAATAAAGCCATTAATCTGAGTCATCTCTTGTTGTGTATGTAATATGTGTTATTATAAGTGCCAACATTCAGAATTAAACAAATATAGTATTTGTGATGACTCGAAGCTGACGCAAAAGTTAGTTGTGAAATGTTTGCTCTTTGTAGAGTCAAACACCCGGCAGTTCGAGCATTTTCATAGTATCTAATTTGTAAAAATAGACTTTCATTCGCGAACTTACTATTAAGTATGGCTGCTGCACCGGAAAAACTTTTACCCTGCAGGTACCAATCCGGAAGCCATAAACACAATAAAGTGTGAAAAAGGCTAATTGAATTTATAAAAATTACCCTGTTCAAAAGTTTACATATGCTTGATTCTTAATACTGTATTGTTATGAATGATCCACAGCTGTTTTTTGTTTGTTTGTATGTATGTTTTTGTTTAGTGATAGTTGTTCATGAGTCCCTTGTTTGTCCTGAACAGTTAAACTGCCTACTGTTCTTAAAAAAATCTTCAAATCCCACAAATTCTTTGGTTTTTCAACATTTTTGTGTATTCAAGCCCTTATTTGTTGTTTTGAGATCCTTCTTTTCACACTAAGGACAACTGAGTGACTCATATGCAACTATTACAGAAAGTTCAAACATGATGCATTAAGAACCTGGGGGTGAAAACTTCTGAACAGAATGATGATGTGTACATTTTTCTTATTTTGCCTAAATGTTATATTTATTCACATAATACTGCCCTTAAGAAGCTACAGAAGATACTACACATGTTTCCCAGAAGACAAAATAGGTTAAATTTACCCTGATCTTCAAATTCAAAAAGTTTTCACCCCCTGGCTCTTATTGCATTGTGTTTCCTTCTGGAGCATCAGTGAGCGTTTTAATCTTAGCTGAATATGAAAAGATGGATCTCAAAATCATACAGTCATTGTTGGAAAGGGTTCAAATACACAAAAATGCTGAAAAACCAAAGAATTTGTGAGATCTGAAGGATTTTTCTGAAGAACAGCAGGCACTTTAACTGTTCAGGACAAAAAATGAACGAATATCACCAAACACCAAAAAAATAACATGCATTTTGTATGGTCCCTCTTATTTTGGTAAAAATAATGAACATTTTGCAGATTCTGCAAAGTGTATGTAAACTTTTGACCTCAACTGTAATTTCATAACGTGTAACGGTGAGGATTTAAAAAAATGTTAAGAAAGCATCTGATCATAGCGATGTGGATTTGCATCAGCTCTGCAATTCACAGGCATCATGTCGACAAATGAGATATGATAGTTTGATTACAAAGTATATTTGAGACTATGGACTATATAGATGTGGCTATGTGAGACTGCAGTTTGAATGAATCCATTTCTTTGACATAACATTACAGAATGGCTCTTTCAGCATTAACCTGAACATTGTGTACGCATTGCATGTGTCATAGAATGGAAGAAAGCACATAAACATCACATCCTTTTGATTTTCCCGGCAAAAACGTCCCCAGACCTTCATATAAACATCAGTATAAAAGATTTCACAGACCTAGTTAGTCAGAAAAGCTCTTGTTTTTTACATTTCCTTACAAGCTGTTAACACAATGGCAATAAAAAACAATTGTTCCATAAAAATTCTTTAAGATGAAAATATCTTGATTATTTTAATTGGCTAAAGACTTTGCAAGCAACACAATCAGCTGCTGGACAAAAAAAGCAAAGCTACTTTAGTATAAGCAATTAAAATATCAGCTTCAATCAGCCTGTGGATCCTTCTCCGACTGCCCTGACCTTGCTTTTAGTCGACAAGAAAAAAAAAGAGAGACAGCAGTGGAATTTTCCGGACCAGCTGGCAATGAAGCCTGTCTGCTGAAGCTGAATATATTGGCGGTCCCAAAGGATCCCCTAACTATAACACTCCTGCTGCACTCTTATAAGAACACACTTGAAAAGGGACACACACACACACACACAGAGAGAGACACACAAATAATGCGCTTGCTTTGTTTTGTTGTTTTTCCTTTTGAGAGAAAGCGAGAAAATATATTTATGTTGCCACATAAATATTGAATATATTCCTTCAAAAATAATTCATACTCTGCAGGAGTAAACAATGTGGCATCTAGCGCGAAAGAGTGCGGGGAATCCAAAATAAACCTGAAAAGAGAAAGCAGGTAGGAGTGTTTAAAATGCAGACTCGTGGCATGAAATGAGTCTGGGGAGCAAACGCGGGCTGACGTCACAGAAGATGCTGCGGCAGCCGTTTCCCCTTTTTCTACACTGTGTGCAGAATTATTAGGCATGTTGATATTCTGGTCATATTTTTTTTCCAAACACATTTTACCAATTCCAAACCACATCAGTCTTAATAACTACTATTAATTTTGTATTTAATCATTTGTAAGTGATATATAATTGTCCGTGAAGGCTGGAAGTGAAAAACTCCTTATATTCAGGTGTGCAGAATTATTAGGCATGTTTTCGTTTACAGCTAAAATGAGCCAAAAAAGAGATTTAACCCAGACTGAAAAGTCCAAATTATTAAATGCCCATGAGAAGAATGCAATACTAATGCATTACAAGAATTTGCAAAGTTAAGGCTTGACCATTGGACAGTGAAATGCTTGTTGAGTCTGCATGGTCAGAAAAAACAGGTGGAGAAGAAAAGATGCATGTTAACTGCAAAAGAATTAGGAATTAAGGTGAAGAATTAGGTGTGACACCATCAGGAACCGTTTCCAGTTCTCCAGCGCCACCATTTTCCAGAACTGCAACCTACCTGGAGTCTTCAGAAGTGCAATGTGTCAGGTTCTCAGAGACTTTGCTTGGTAAAAAATCCTAAAAAATGCCCCTGACTTAATAAGAATAACAAGCTGACGTCTTGTGAAATACATGAAGACAGTTTTTTTTATATGCTTTAGAGACAGATAAGTTGAGAGTGACTCTTGAAGGACAAGCATCACATCCTCTTGTACCTCTGATTCAAGAATTTATCTTCTAAAATCTGGCAATAAGTTTTGGGAGTTCATTTTAGTCCATCTCTGCAAGTCAGACTTTTCAGGATAGGAGACTAAACATGAACTCCCAAAACTTACTGCCAGATTTTGGAAGATAAATTTTTGAATCAGAAGCACAAGAGGATGTGATGCTTGTCCTTCAAGAGTCACTCTCAACTTATCTGTCTATAACGCCTATAAAAAAAAACTGTCTTCATGTATTTCACAAGACGTCAGCTTGTTATTCTTATTAAGTCAGGGGCATTTTTTAGGATTTTTTACCAAGCAAAGTCTCTGAGAACCTCACACATTGCACTTCTGAAGACTCCAGGTAGGTTGCAGTTCTGGAAAATGGTGGTGCTGGAGAACTGGAAACGGTTCCTGATGGTGTCACACCTAATTCTTCACCTTAATTCCTAATTCTTTTGCAGTTAACATGCATCTTTTCTTCTCCACCTGTTTTTTCTGACCATGCAGACTCAACAAGCATTTCACTGTCCAATGGTCAAGCCTTAACTTTGCAAATTCTTGTAATGCATTAGTATTGCATTCTTCTCATGGGCATTTAATAATTTGGACTTTTCAGTCTGGGTTAAATCTCTTTTTTGGCTCATTTTAGCTGTAAACGAAAACATGCCTAATAATTCTGCACACCTGAATATAAGGAGTTTTTCACTTCCAGCCTTCACGGACAATTATATATCACTTACAAATGATTAAATACAAAATTAATAGTAGTTATTAAGACTGATGTGGTTTGGAATTGGTAAAATGTGTTTGGAAAAAAAATATGACCAGAATATCAACATGCCTAATAATTCTGCACACAGTGTAATGCCGACTAAAACATTCATCAGTGTTAAAGTATTCTCTGAGGTGTATCCGGGCAACATCATTTGCAAGTTTTCGCATTTAAGCATCTAATTACCTTGGCAACGGTGCAGTGGGAGCACATGACTTGAAATTCTATATTTAAGTTGATTTTCATCACGCTGCCTGGAAAACAAGAGCTTAGCGCTGGCACGGTCTCCGTCGGCCTCCAAGACCAAATACAATTACGACTTAGTGACCTGATAAATTGCTAAAGCAGAGTGTTGTCTGAGCAGAGCGTTCTATTTCTCCGAGACTTAAATTAAACTCATTTCTCACTTAAGTTGCCGTTACGTCATTTCCATGTATCATGTTCTGAAGGGAATGAGGAAATTAAGTCAATGGACTCAAATTTATCAGGATACTACCTCAAATACACTTAAAAAGAGTGCTACAGTATGTGAAAATATCCCTTTTATGCTTTTATTTGAAGAAAAGTGCTGTGCAAATTTATTCCAGTAGAACGCTATGAGGCACAGGTTTCATTATTAAATAAATCAACCAAAAATAATCAGTCAAAAAATCTTCTGTATAGCAGTAATTTCAGAATGAAGTTTGAAAGCCCTTATTAAAGGAATCTTTATGATTAAAATACACTACCTGTCAACAGCTATTGAACAGTACGATTTTTTTTTATGTTTTTAAAGAAGTCTCTTCTGCTCACCAAGCCTGCATTTATTTGATTCAAAGTAGAGCAAAAACAGTAAAATTCTGAAATATTTTTACTATTTAAAAGAAAAACTGTTTTCCATTTGAATACATTTTAAAATGTCATTTAGTCCTGTAGCTTAGAGCCGAATTTTCAGCATCATTACTCCAGTCACATGATCCTTCAGAAATCATTCTAATATTCTGATTTGCTGTTTAAGAAACATTTTAATTATTATTATCAATATTTAAAACTTTGAGTTGAGTAATTTTTTTTTTCAGGATTCTTTGATTTAATAGAAAGATCCAAAGATCAGCATTTATCTGAAATAAAAAAAAAAAAAAAAACTTTGTAACGTTATACACAATACCACTCAAAAGCTTGGAGTCAAGTTTTTTTTTAGAAAAGAAATTTTAGAAATTAATACTTTTATTGAGCAAGGAAACTTTAAATTGATCAAAAATGATGATAAAGCCATTTATAATGTTACAAAACATTTCTATTTCAGATAAATGCTGTTCTTCTGAACTTTCTATTCATCAAAGAAACCTGAAAAAATTCTACTCAGCTGTTTTGAACATAATAATAATAATAATAATAATAATAATAGTTTTTTGAGCAGGAAATCTGAATATTAGAATGATTTCTGAAAGATCATGCGATTGGAGTAATAATGCTAAATTCAGCTTTGAAATCACAGAAATAAATTACATTTGAAACAAAAACCAGTTATTTTAAATAGTAAAAATATTTAAAAATGTTACTGTTTTTGCTGTACTTCGGATCAAATAAATGCAGACTTGGTGAGCAGAAGAGACTTCTTTAAAAAACATTTAAAATCTTACTGTTCAAAAACTTTTGACTGGTAGTGTAGGACAAAAAAAACAGGTATTATAACACTAATAATTATCTTTATGGATTATGTAGCAATGCTGAAATTACATTTGTATTTGGCTAAACCTCACAAAAACATGTCCTAGGTACATCTCAACCAAAATTCAAAAGGAAAAATATTTTAAAAATAAAGTCTGGCCTTGTGGAATCATGATATTTTAGCCCAAATTCCTTATTTTTGTTTTGCATTTTTAAAATGATATAGTAATGTAGTAAAAAGCTGTTTTGTTTGTAATGTTTAATTCAAATCCAAAAGACTTTGAAAAGACTAAAAACACTTAAGCATTTTTACTGCTATTCAGTAATAAGAATTTTTTATTTTAATATTTGAAATTCTTCTTTGTGTATTTCAGAGCAAAATACTATGATACATTTTTATTTAAATTAGAATAAAGGCAGTATAACAAATACCACCATGATGTATAAATGCTACCATTTTCATAATAAATATGTCTACATAAATGAGAATGACAGATTATTAGCATTTTGATTATGAGAATTGTGAGGTACTATATTATCAAGACAAAATGTAAAATAGGCTTTATTTTCTTTAAGCAAACTTAATTCTGCCTTTCGATTACTGATGAAGCACGACCAGACATGTTTTTGACAGGTTTTGTAACATTCATTCCCTTTACTGTCATATCACGACAAACTAGAATCACAGAATCCCTTTTGATTTCAACCCGCTGCTGAAATGCATTACATGATGCTTTAAACTCTCTCTCCACGACGGCAGCATGCCGAGCTTACGCAATACTGTGGCATGGTCGAATTCATCAAACACGTTATTGTCCTCTCCCGGGTCTTCGGCCAGGAGGTACATTTCTCCCGCATGGATGTCCGTCATGTTAGGCTGACAGTGGTCGGGGTCAAAGCCCACCCATAAGGTGTAGCGGTAGTCATTGGAGCGAATGGAGTAGCCCATGATGTGGATGTCGACGAGGTCGGGCAGGTCCGAGTTCTCCTGGATGGAGTCGGAGGGTCGAGGGTACTGGCTGAATGAGTAGGCTTCCCTGTTGATGTCTCTCTCTGGGTTGCGGATGAGATATGCCAGGCTTGAGCCTTCGGTGCAGAGCTCGATCTTAAAGGACGAGGATGGGCAGTGGTGCAGAGGATGCAACCCAGCCAGGTGCGTTAGTGTGGGGAAGACATCCACCAGCTCCACCACACTCTCAACTACTTGACCTGAAAGATATAAAGAAGGACAAAAGGTTGATGGGAAACTGATTCAGATGTATTTGAGAACCAATAATGCAATAATGTTTGTGAAGTTTAACTGCATTGCACTTGGTATAAACAGCTTTAGCTTGGCTGGATAACTTTTTTTTCCCCAAAAAACTTGCTATTCTATAAAGCATAACAGTGATCACCCACGCAGCAGCCTTATTTTCAAAAGTATTTTTCCTCATTCATTTTCACCATAGGTATTTGAAAACAATCCTCAATAAAGACTTTAAAGCTAGAAACTCAATCGACCAGTTTCAAGATGAATCATAGCCTTTGATTTGAAGTGAAAAAGTGTTAAAAAAATTGGAGAAGACAAGGAGAATATACAACTACCAAACTTCTTTTTTGAGGGAATGAGCTACCTGTCTCACAAAGCATTGCACTTTAATTAATTCTGAAACTGATGCAATACATCAGTGACATTACAATCAGTGCATTACAAGTAATGTTAGTTAAGTAATCAGATTACTTTTTTCAAGTAAATAGTAATGAGATTACTTTTTGAAGAAAAATATCCTTTTTGAAGTTACTTTTTCAAATAGGTAACACCAGTTACTGTGTTCTTTCATTTTGTTGACTGACAGCTCTCCTGTCTCCATGTTAAGTGCACAGCGTAAACATGATGTTACTGTAGTTCTAGACTAAATGTCAACATGCAATTACTCATCTCATTTGCACAAAAACAGATTCAGTATTCCTCAAAATTAATAAACCAATAAAATGCAAACTCAAAATATAACTAGTGCTGTCAAATCAATTAATTGCAATTAAACTAATAAAAGTTTGTATTAGAGACCTGCACGGGACGGATTTTTCTGTCCCGCTCCCGCAAAAATATATATTATTTTCTCCCGCTCCCGCCCGCAGTATTCAAGTTTTGTCCCGCTCCCGCCCGCAAAAGCCCGCAGGTAAACATAGAAGTAGTTTTATTTTCACCGCTTCTTCCCACTACTCTGCTATTTGTTTCACTTGCTTCCCTTCTGAATATAAATAAAACAGAAACGGAAAATAAACAAATATGTTTCGTTTTGTTTGAATTTAATTAAATGGAATGATGAACATGGACACGAACGAGGAGCCTTTCAGAACATATAAGTACAGTCAGAACTGTTAGAAATATCAGATTTTCCTTTGTTTTGCTTTGTAGTTTTGTATGTTCCTTTCTTTAATAATGAACTAATATCTGTCACACTAAGCGTTCCACCTGTGTCATGCTCTTCAGACATTTTGCCTCGGTGTGGGCCTATAGCCTAGTTCCGCGCATTAACCACGCGAGAATTAGCTTCCGACCTTGCGCCTGTAAATTGTTTTTATTTTATTTTAGTTGTTCTTGTTGCTTTTTTGCAGTAGATACATAACAGAGTATTTGTTTTTAGTAAATTAATTTTAAGATAATTCCATTTTGCGGGAGTCCCACGGATAATTCTACTCTCCCACAACCCGCACATGCATGAGGACCTTACTGCCCGCACCCGCATTCACCCATCAAATCTTGTCCCGCGCTGCACTCGGTGCGTTGGGTCCCGCGGGAGTGCAGGTCTCTAGTTTGTATTTACATAACTTACATACTGTATGTGCATGTGCTGTGTATATTTATTTATAAATATACACACATACATATATATTACATTTATTTCTTAAATATATACATTTATATATAATATGAATACATATATACATGTAAATATTTCTTAAATATATACATGTACGTTTGTGTATTTATGTATACATATAAATATACACAGCACATGCGCATATTATGTAAACAAAAACTTTTATATTGGATCCGATTATTTGCCATTAATCAATTTGACAGCACTAAATATGAAACAAACCTGCAATAATTAGATATATTAAACAACACAGTATTTCATTTTAATTTATTAACGAATGTATCTTCTGCAATCCAGAATGGCAGCACAGCAGAAAGGTTTGTTTGAGCTGCGGCTGACTCATTTCACTTGTGGTGTGAAAGGGCTTTTACATTTGCCAAAAATATAACTTTTTTATATTATAAACAAACAAACAAGCAGAGCTAGGTAGATTACGAAAAGGAAGTCCCTTACTGATTGCAAATTACATGACAAAAATTGTAGTTAGTAACATAATCCATTACAGTACACATTTTAGGTAATAGACTACTTTTAGATTTCTTTTGACTTAACATGTTAATGCTATCAGGTAGGTTTAGTTGTAGTGCGGATTGTATGTTATTTTAAAACGTCACGGAGCATTAGAGTTATAGCGCCACTCAACAGACATTTCTAGTCAGAACTGCGGTGACGTACAATACCAACGTCACATAAAACGTACCCTATGTACACTCATCTGTTCTGGGACAAAAAAAATAAAAATAATTATTTTTTAGCACCACTCAGTGGACATTTCACATTGAATATGTCACGAAACGTGCATGGCGGTGCGTATTTCGCATCTTGTGGAAAAAGTTCCCACAGGTACGTTTCCGTCATGTTCAGGTTGCATTTATCACACTGATTTAAACAGGATCTTCTTGTACCATATTGATATATAAAAATACAAAGATTAGAAGAATATATTCCTATTAACAACATGACGTTCATTAAACAATATATTACGTTAAGGTTTCACAAACTAGGGTTTGTGAAGGAACTGCAGGGGGCTTTTGAGTTTAATGAAAATTGAATAATTAAATCATAATAATTATAATTAAATAATAATTAAATCATAAAAATGTTAAATTAAAATGTCATTATAAAAACACCAAAAAGTGTTAGGTTTTATTTGTTTACCTGCATGTCATGTGACCATAACCAGCATCAGAAAACCATGAACATGCAAATGTGATACTTCATTAAAAAAAAAAAAAAAATATATATATATATATATATATATATATATATATATATATATATATATATATATATATATATATATATATTTAAATCTCAGAGGTACTTCAAGTAAATACATTAGTTGAAAGAGGATTGTGGAGAAAAAAAAAAGTTATTTTGAATTTGTGCATTTTATTGTGTTTGAAAGACAAAAGTCTTCCAAAGACATGAAACAGAATAGAAATACATGGTTAAATAACCTACAAAGTGATCATTCAAATAAAAATGAATGTGTTCATCAGTAGCTGATGCAATATTGAAACACTTTTGTAAATCCAGTGGTCTGATGCTGTGTCGCCACCTGACTAATGAATGGTCTTTGTGTGAATGTCCACAAAACTGGAAGATTTTCTGAATGTATATAGGTGGTAGGTTATTTTAGAAAGGAACATTTAATGAAGTTCCAAACGTAGGTTCGGGAGGAGCCTAATCATTCAGTCCTGTCAATCATCATTACGAGCCTATATAAGCAGCTCTCATTGCACCGTCCCAGCCTCAGTTCTTCCGGCATCCCTCCACCTCCGCTTCTCCTCTTCTATTTATGTTATTCTTCCTCTAGGTATTATCGCAATGGGGGGGTTGAACTCTGCGCTCAAGCCGAGCCTCGGGTTCAAGCCTCCATTAAGGACAGTAAGCCAAGTTTGTTTACCATTGCCCATCAGGACTGGATGGGCAGGCGAACTCATGAAAAAGATGAAAAAGAGGAATTAGGGAGAATCAATAAATTATGAATAATTTATTGCTATTGCGTAAATAATATGTAATTCATAAAAAAGTAACTGTAGTCTGATTATGAGTATTTTAAAATGTAATTTAATGTAATTACAAGTACTTCATTTTTGGAATCTGATTACATGTAGTCAGTTACTATTGACTTACTACTGACTCTCCAAACAACACACCCCAGCCGAGATTAGAAAAAGTAACGCAAACATAACATACCGCAATGCAACGCATTATTTTCCATAAAAAATTACTTACATAAAAAAGTAACTAATTGCGTTACTTAGTTACTCCTTATAAAAAGTAAAGCATTACGTTAATTTTGCGTTACTTTTTGTCACCTGGGCTGGTCTTGCTTATTTGTTTATCCTCAAACCTCAAAAGTTTTGTTTCTGGCAACTGTACAGACCCGTTCACACAAAAAGTGAAATTAATAAGCTTCAGGCTAAAGGAAGTGGCTCTGCCTCTGTACCTCACTCCCAATTTCTTTCAACAAGAGAGATGTCAATGAATAAATGGGAAAACAAAGTAACTGGTGTTACTTATTTGAAAAAGTAACTCAGATATTTTAATGTAAATCTAAAAGTAATGTGTAACTTTTATAGCTACTTTAAAAAAGTAATCAGATCATATAACTCGCATTACTAGTAATGCGTTACCCCCAACACTGGTGACGCTCCGCTCACCATTCCATATTGCATTCAACATTGCGTTCTGTTAAGTTGCTCACGGCCCACAGAAAAATTATGCGCCAACAAAAAATTTCTATGCAGTAGTTTGTTCCTGTTTGCAATAGTGTTACTGTGCTGTAACATGTAGTAAAGCTATATTGGGCAACGCCAGTAAAATGACGCTACCCTCTCGTGACGCCATGCTCCGCTCAAATGCTCTGATAATACCTTTGTAGGATTATACATTATTTGGAAAATCAAACAAATCCTTTAAAAAAAAAAAAAAAGTTACATCTGATTCTGTCGCATAGAACTAGATAAAAAAATAACATATTACTATTTAATATTAATATATTTTCTGTCCAATTTTATTTTTTTTACTTTCAGTAAAAGTGTGGTTATTTTATTGGCTTGTATTTAAATTGAGTATCATTAAATTTATTGAGTTTAATTAAAAAGTCTTACAAAATTATTTGATATTATTTAATAAAATAAAAAATAATTATTAAAAAGCATTTTTGGTTTCGGTTTTCGGCCAAGTGCATCCAGATTTTTCAGCTTCTGTTTCACCCAAAATTTTCATTTTGGTGCATCCTGATTTTCTAATATGCTAATTTGCTGCTCAAGAAATATTTCTTACTATCCATGTTGAAAACAAGTTGTGTTGCTTAATAAACTATTTTTTTTATCCTCAAAAGAACAGCATTTATTTTACCATGAATCATTTCTATAGTAACAGTGACTCTTCTGATTAGTGAATTACTGCAAATTGTGCAGTTAAAACACATGGTGTTAATAATCATGGTGACTTGATGGTATATGCTTTCACAGAAGCCACATTATACAGCCAAGTAGCTCATATTAGGTCTGTCCTGAAACTTTACACAGTATTAGTGCTAAAACAAGTCTGTATAGTAAATTTACAGTGTTTTTTTTTGTTTGTTTGTTTTTTGTTTTTTAATGAAACCCAAGTGTTGCCATAACATACCCCATAAAATACAAACAAATGTGTTAGCATGAAATCCTCACACTGAACTTAGCCACTGTTCTCTTAGGTAAAAGGCCCCAGCTTTGAAATTTCCATGAAATTTACTGATACGGTTACTGAATATAGCGTAGTTCATTATAGCAACAACAAGCAACAATACAGAGCCCACTGTGAGAGCAATAACTCTCAGGACTTATTAGCTTCTCTATGCTGTGGCATTATCATTACAGTCATTACTCCGGCTGCTTATGCTGGGTGTTTTCTAAAGACTGCCACAAATGTGCACTTGAGAGCTGAAAGAAACCATCGGCAGATGCATGTGCTCACAGTACATTCTCAGTCAAACCTTTGCAATGCTGAAGCAAAATAAGAATCAAAGCTCTAAATGGGCCGATACTTTAGCCATAACATCTTTTCCAGAAAGCTGATATTGCACGCTTGAGTGACTTCAGTCAGAGTCTCAGGTTCTCATGAAGGATCCTGCAGTCTTTACGTGTTGACGGCTGCTTCGAGTAACATTACCTTTGCCAAACTGCTCCCGTGTGCCCTGAAACACATCGATGAAGGGGAATGTCTTCTCCCCAGGACGAGGGAAAGGTGAGGTCACACCTGGCTTGTACACGATCAATGGCACTCGGGTGGCCACATCAAAGTTGCTATATTTGGCCCACTCACCGTGTTCTCCTAATGACCAACCTAAGACAGAAAGAGAGAGAGTTGACCGTGAGAAAACCACTCCGAATCATACAGAATAATCATTTCAGACAGTCTCTGCTGGCAAAAGCATAACATGTGACCTAATGAATAGACTTTGAATTGAGGTAGCAAATAGAACGCAAAATTTAAGAAACTTCAAGTAGAATCACACGGGGCATTTAAAGAAATATTAAAACATTAATAATTGAAGTGTTAAAAATAATATTTTAATATGCATTTAACTATAACCAATAACATTAAATAACTGACTGCATTATACATTTAATGAAATTAATTTAATTACAATATTGCATTACATTTATTATTTACTTCATACTGTAATTATTAAAATATAACATAAAATAATTTATATAATTTAATTTATAAAATGTATATAATTTATATTAATTAAAGTTGCTTAGTAGTAATATATAATACAGTAAATGAATCATGTAAAATGTATTATTTAGGATTTCATATATATATATATATATATGTATATATATGTATATATATATATATATATATATATATATATATATATATATATATATATATATATATATATATATGTATATGCTATCATACAACATATAGGGCATTTCCAGAAAAAATAAGCAATTAATAATCGAATTGTTTAAAATAGTACCAATAATATTAAATATGCATTTAATGAAATTAATTTAATTACAATGTTGCATTATATTTATTATTTAGTCCATACAGTAATTATTTTAATATAACATTATAAAATAAGTTAGATATCTTTTTATGTATATAATTTATAATAATTCATTTTTTTAGTAATATATAATACAGTAATAAATGAATAATGTAAAATGTTTTATTTACAATTTCATATATATATACACATATAAATATAAAATGGAATTTTAAATAATATACTGTAATTATTATAATGTAATTGTATAAAATATTTGTATTATTTTTTTCCTAATGAGCAAATAATGAGCAGCTTCTCATCATAGTAATGTATAATACTGAATACTGTAATAAATGAATAATGTGTGTGTGTGTGTGTGTGTGTGTCTGTGTGTGTATATATATATATATATATATATATATATATGTATATATATATATATATATATATGTATATATATATATGTGTATATATATATATATAAAATGAAATCTTATATAATATATATAATGCATTTAAGAATTAATTTAATATATAAATATATATATATATGAAATCTTAAATAATACATTACATTATTCGTTTATATATTTTTATCAGTTTTGGTTCATGTTGCCATTGTTAAATTTCTTTAAAATGCAACTTAATAAATTCAATAAATTTCTCTTCCTGTCATTTCAATTCCAATTCAGCATTCTGTGTAATGGAGAAATTCAATACAAATTCCTCATGCATTAAATGTGAGCACATTAATATATTTTTTATGTATTAGAGCCACCTAATGCACTGCATGAATGTTTGCATTATAACGAGAAAAACTTTAAGAAACAATCATAACTGACACTTCAAAATGCAATTTATGCTAAATGAAACAAAAAAGTGACAGTATCGTTTCTGAGAAGAAATTTACAGGATGTGAATTCAGAATAATATGGAAGCCTACAGAACAGACTGAAAATCTGAGCTTCAATATAAACCACATGCTTCAATACTGCCACCTAATGGATGTAATATTTTAAAACAGGCTGAATTGAAACACACCGTGATCTGAGCTGAACACCACTATAGTGTCCTGCGCGAGGCCAAAATCATCAAGGGCTTGCAGAATTTTTCCGACTTGAGCATCCATGTATGACACAGAGGCAAAGTAGTGCTGTCGGATCTGCAGCTAAAAGATGAGGGGAAAAACATTTTAGGTCCTTTACAGGTAGGACCAAACTCAACTACTAAAACCAAATTATAACTTCATACAACTGAAAAGGAAATGGCTTCAAATTATCCAAAACAAACCAAATGTAAATGGTATACTGGTAAAAAATTGTATTTTTGTATATGGTACCTGAAAGTCTTTAGGAATGGGGCCATAAGGAAAGCTCAGATTTAACGCCTGAACATCTTCCCTCTTGCGTATGTCAGTCCAGGGGTTGTAGGCCACATTAGGAAGTTTCTTAGGAACATCTGGGTCTGGAGCCAGCATCATACTCTCAATAGGATAGAGCTTTAGGTACTCCTATAAAAACACAATATTTCCCAGATTTACTGATTTAACAGGTGCTCATACAGTGTGCCACGCTTCATTGAGAAGCACTTACCCGTGGGATTCTGAAAGGAATATGTGGCTTATAGAAGCCAACAGCCAGGAAGAATGGATCCTGAGAGTCCTTCATAGACTTTAGGAGTCGGATGGCCTCTTCTGTGTTCTCCATGTCAGGAAGGGTTCCTAAAGGCATCTCAGACACGTCCACGGCACACAGTAAATTACTGTGCAGTGTGCCATCTTTATCTTTGCAAACCTGAGAACATGAGATACTGAAAATATTTAGGAATCCACTTGTACTTCACGTGTATCATTTATTTAATGTAACTTTTTTCCTTTCTAAACTTTTAAACATATTAAATAATGTTTATTTATATTTAGTTTAAATGCCAGTAATTTTTTCTATATTAAATATTTTACTTTGAAAATTATCCACGCTTTAACTTAGTAAAATTTCTTACATTATTTATTTATTTACTTAATTTTATTTTATTTTTTATATATATTTATATTATATTTTGCACAGCAAATTTTGGAAACACAAGAAGGTCTCAAATAATTATTTGAGACAGATTAACCAGCAGGTGTCAGAATTGTATAAAGCTTGAGAGATCAGACATTGCAATATGGTTTACAGCAATTTTAAAATTGTTATAGTAAATTAAAAGAAAATTATTATTATCAGCCATGGGTCTGGTTCCATGGGGACCACAGGATGACTTAATTAATTATTATTGATATAAATAATATTACATTAAATCATTATCATTATCATCATTACTATTATTATTATTATTATTATTATTATTATAATAAAACAATCTAGTGTAATTTAAAAGAAACATCAATTAATTTAAACTGAATTTGTTCCTATCAATAAATACCATTTTTAAGAGCACACAGTTCTTAAAACAAGAAATGAATTGTGGTTAATTCTATATATAAATTTTAGTTTAGGTTCAGATGATAATGATCCATACTCAGAAATCATGATCATAATCTAAATCAGCAATAATATTTTATATCTGCAATATTTGAAGTTGAATATTGCTAATATTGCTACACACACACAACTCAAAATGTAACTCCAAATATGGCAAATATTAGCAAAATTATATTATGATGCTGAAAATTCAGCTTTGCCAAAACAGGAAAAAATTACATTTTAAAATATACTTTTAAAATGATTGGTAACACTTTCTATGAAGTCCATATTTATAATACATTAGAAGGCCCTTTTTACAGCATTATAATGAATGCATAATACATTAGAAAAGACCAAACAGACATATTATATTATGCTATATCATCTTATAAATAATCATAACAACAATTATAATACATTATAATGCTTACAAATTTGTAAGCACTTGTACATTTTAAGATTATGATTATTTATAACACACAATAAACACCATATTAAAACTACTTTTACATTTGTAATGGACTATATATCTTAGACATTGTTTATTTAAGATCTGCACAGTACTTACTACATCTTGTGGTTGGATGTGGAGTGTTATTTGAGTGTTCCCTGTGAGGCTAATTTTGATGTGAGCTAGTTAGTAAAAAACTGAAAGGGAAAAAAAAAAAAAAAGCAATGTTTATATGTTAGGTTACATTTTATTTTGATGGTCCCCTTAGTCTATTGACTTTAAGCAACTTTGCAACTACATGTCAACTCACTCTCATTAGAGTATTAGTAGGCTTAGGTTAAGGTTAGGGTGGAATGTTGACGTACTTGCAAAGTTGCTTATAGTCAGTTTGTCTGTTGGAGAACCATCAAAATAAAGTGTTAGCATACATTTAGCAGAAATGCTACTAATACTCCAGTGACTGTTAGTTGAAATGTAGTTGCTGAGTTACTTATCAACAACTGTCTAAAGGGTACCATCAAAATAATCAAACTGATATTACAATAAAAATAGTTCAAAGCAAATATGTTATATTACACATTCATCTGATCTGATATCTGATCTTATGGCTGTTTGAGAAAAAAAAAAATTATTATTATTATTATTATTACTATTACTATACTTATAATGGTCCTTGATTGCTTTAAATAGCATTAAAAAGATGGCAAGATATGAGACTTATAATACATCATAACTATGAGAAATATAATACATTGTAACTTAAGTGGATGCAACATGTTCACTGTGTGTTATAAATCATTTTCTTAAAAACTATAACCACAAATAAGTAAATATTATAATACATTAAAAAAAGAAAAGATGATATAACATATTATAGGGTCATTCCATGTCAACTCAACCAAAGGTCCCCAGCTCAAATCTTCATTTCCAAGGCCCTACATCATTTAGTCCCAGAGATATGGGGATCTCAGTGAGGCTCCATGTCCAGATTGCTGACCGTTAGCCATTTTCAGTGGTTGAAAACCAAATGTTGGTCACTCTGTATACAGCTGATACTTATTTTATTTAAAGAACACTGTCTATAGAAGAAATAATGTTGAAATTAGAATTGTATCTTGTTTCCCTCTATCAAAACAATTGCATAGAACATAGCTGTCTGAATGCTAAAAGTGCACTGTACTTGTCACACTGTACAGGACTAATCCCTGGGTTAGTGTTATTTTTTGTATATTTGCATTGTAAACAGTAATGACTAGATAAACACAAAAAATACATTTGGTTTTTGACCACTGAAAATGGCTAGGATACTAAATTTGGAGCTGCACTGAGATCTCAGTATCTTTTCAGTATCTCTCAGTATCTAGGGATTAAAACATAGAGGACAGTAAAAAAGAAGATGATTCCAAACGAAAAGTTTCTTAAGAACCAGAATCTAAAATCATATTAATATAACATTAATACTACTTAGTAGTAGTAGAGTTACACGCACACAAATTTTGAATAATATTTAAGAGACTCAAACAGATATGTTCAAAGCAATTGTTTTGATAGAGGTAAACAAGATGTAGTTATAATTTCAACATTATTTCTTCTTTGGACATTGTTCTTTAAATAAAATAGGTATCAGCTGTACACAAAGTGACCAACATTTGGTTCCCAACCACTGAAAATGGGTAATATCCAATAATCTGGACATGGAGCCTCATTGAGATCCCGATATATCTGGAAATAAATGATGTAGGGCCTTGAAAATGAAGATTCCAAAATAAAAGTTCATGAAGACCTAGAATCTAAAATCATATTGTAATATCTTTAATACTTCTTGAGTTATAGGCATGCACACTTTGGAAAAAGGATATTTATGGCATTCAGGTATGTTCAATGCAATTGTCTTGACAGAAACATTATTCAACATTATTTGTTCTTCAGACATTCACATTTTTCAAACTGACCCACATTTGGTTTTTGTCCACTGAAAATGTGTAAATTTTAACAATTTACTCCTGTAGCCATATTGAAATTCCATTATCTCTGGAACCGAACCATATACTGCCTTAAGATGCCAAAAGAAAAGATTGTTAAGACCCAATATCTAAAAGGGCATAAAAATATCTTTAAAACTTCTTGAGTTACAGGCATGCAAACTAACTCAGAGAATAACTCAGAAAGTGCTGTTTCCCCATTTTTGAATGGTCACCATTGGCACATAATGCAACAAAGATTGCTAAAGTCAACAGTTTTTACTAATAGAGCTATTAATCTCTGAGTAAAAATAAGATAATGATGCTGCCATCTTTCTGAAGCCATATTTACCCCCCTGAAACTTGATTCTGAATCTAAGGTGAAAATTGCCATTTTCACCCCCCTCTACAAAATAGTGGATTACTCAGTAAATATTCATCCATGAAATTTTATATTTTGGCTTTCATCAATATACATGTCTATCTTTCTTTAGAAAAAATATTAGCAAAATTAAAAATTTGAATTAAAATTAAATTTGAATTAAAAATTGGTTGATTTGACATGGAATGACCCTGTAAGGCTTTTTATAATGCATTATGCATTTATTATAATGCCTTAAGAATACCCTTGTAATGTATATAAAATATTACTGTATTGCTGTATTTTTAATAAATAAATGCAGCCTTTGTAAATAGAAGAAACTTCCTTTAAAAACACTTTAAATTCAATTCTAACCATTCTGTTCTAAAGAATTCTAAATGAGTAAACCAATGTCTAACACAATATTCAAAGGCCATTTATATGATATTACTGGAACTATAACTATATTATATATACACACTACTGTTCAAAGGTTTTAGATTGGTATGATTTTTTTATGTTTTTCAAAAATGTTTCATCTGCTCACCAAGGCTGGATTTATTTGAAAAAAAAAAATGCTATGATAATCTGAACCGAAAATGAAGTCAAAAATACAACCTCCAAATAAAACCCAGAAGTAAAACCAAAGGCATACATCTGATTGACATTGACAGGACTGGTGTGGTTTTACCAAAGGACATTTAAACAACACAGCACGGGACTGAAAGCCCAGATGCTGAGGAAGTGTGAACACATATCCACACAAACTCACACACTGACCTTCCTCTTTTCATATTTAAAAGAGGGTGGATGATACGGCGGTACAGACCAGCTGTACGGGTAATCATCCGAGTGGTTGGAGGCAATGCCTTGAGGACGAGCACGTAAAAGAGAAAAATGATTAGTTTAAACATCAAACAAGACAGTTAACACGTGAAAGGATTACAGGGCAATTGAAAATAAACACCCAAGTCATATTTCACATCAAAATGACCAGGGGGAAAAAACTGAAGGCATAGCAAATTCAAGTTTTTAGGATTTTTTTGAATTGTGACATGATCATGCATACATCAGCTGACTAGTTACCAGGATGGAAGACTTTGCCAACCGATAAAGTGGTGTATCCATTAGACTTGAAGTACTGAGGAAGTGTAGTGTAGTTCCCTGCATGAACTCTCCAGTAGGAGTTGAAATCATACAGCTTTGTGGTGTCTGGTCTTCGACTTGTTAGGAAAGACACCCGACTAGGTCCACAAACAGCTTGCTTTAAAAGAACGTAGCAGCAGTGTGCAACTTAAATGTACATTACTAATAAAGCTTTATATATTATGTATCATGCATTTATGTTTACCTGTGCATAGGCGTTATGAAACACTGTGCTGACAGATGCAAGCTGATCGATGTTTGGTGACTTGACCACTGGATCAGAGTAGCAGCCTAAAGCTGGTCTCAAATCATCAGCAATTAAATACAAGATGTTGAACTGTTTGCTATCTACTGCTGTTTCCAAAACGTGTAAAATCAAAAGAAACGACCACATCCGAGTGTTTCCAAACATTATGTTCATAGCATTCAGAAGAAGCGCGATATAATTTAAATTCAATACTATCGCATCAGCATCTTTATTTTATGTTGTAACATGTCAAGTTACTTCCAGTGTTTTGCTTCCTGGTTTTCATTGACTGGCTGCGATAGGTGGGTTTGACCTTAAAGACACAGTACATGTTTTCTCTTCCCTAACTCTTTTGACAAATATACATCGAGGCCAGAGCACTCCGATTACACTCCGTGTAATTCGATTCCCGGACAAATCACTCTTATGAGTCGATTATTTTCAGTGAACCGGTTACCGATCAAATGGCTAAATGAGCAGCCTATCATAAACACATAGGTGCAGCGGTTATTGCATTAATGTGGCTCACATACTGAGCTTCTGTTATTCAATAATCTAAACATATGCTATGTTAAGACATTTTAAATGTAGTAAAATTGCAGTACGTGCATTTAATTTCAGTGTAGCCTAGATAAAAAGCTTCAGTCTGGCTTGAGTGTGATGCTAATATGACTAAACCACAGGAGTTCCTGATTTTCGCAACGTCTTGTTATGGCAACAATGAACATGACGATTTTGTCCCTCCTTAAGGGAAGTACTTAGAAAGAGAAACCAGTTTCACTGCAATGACAACTTCACTCAGCGGCTGAAGTCACAATTTGAGTAAAGTGTTCTGTTTTGTACCCAGAAGTTTTGAGTCATCATGGGTAAGATAATTATTATCCTGTGCTAAATAATACCTTAATATGATACTGTGATAGTATGATGGTTTATTAATGTTTTTAAATAAATTGTTTACTGACTTTTTGAAAGGCATTCAGACAATACTCTCCATGTATTTTCTAGCATGCATTTATGGAGACATCATGAAAATAGACACCACCGGTGCATCAGAGATGACAGCAAAACAAGACAAATTAACCGTAAAGGGTATGGCTGCTAAACAAATGTGTCTAGTAACTTAAGTTACATGCATTGTGATTTACATCACCCATTTCCATTCAAAGGTGTCGAGGCTTCCAAAAAACTGGCTGAGCATGATCTGGCTCGGATGGAGCAATACAAGAGTAAGATCATCAATGTCAGCAGAGCAAAGCAGATGGACCCAGCTGTAATTGCTGCCATCATATCCAGAGAGTCCAGAGCTGGAGCCGCTCTGAAGGATGGTTGGGGCGACCACGGCAATGGCTTTGGCCTCATGCAGGTTGGTCAGAGGAATAGATTTACCCTATTTGAAAAGATAATGTCACAATGGTCTTAATATTAGGTACATAAGAGGCACATATAAGATGATATTCAGGGCTGGGTAGTAGCTGATTGCATGTAATCATTATGTAATCATGTTCCAAAAATTTGTAATTATATGAAATTACGTTTTTGTGGGCATTCACTCAAAGACCTGTCTTTAGTCAGGACAGGTGGCTATTAAACAGAAAATTGAGAGGCCACACATCATTTGGATTTACAGAAATTATTTCAATTTTAAGAAGTGTTTTCTCAACATTTAAGCATTGCATCAACTACTGATGAACACATTCATTTTTATTTTTATTATCATTCAGTGGATTATTTAACCATGTATTACTATGTCTTTGGAAGGCTATTGTCTTTCAAACACATTAAAATGCACAAATTCAGGTTATTTTGTATTTTCATTTAATGCAGGGATTTCCTTTTTTTTTTTTTTTTGTCAAAACCTCTTTCACCTAATATTTTTGGAATCAGAAAGAGCACAACAGTTATGTTTACACATACAAGGAATCTGTTTTGGTGACAGAAGCTTCCACAGCACAAACAGAATGACAAGAAAAATAATAAAAATAGAATAAGTATATATTATTAATATTATTATTATTATTATTATTAATTTAGTATTATTTTTTTTAATACAAAACACAAAATAGACTATAGATGGTATTTGTGTGTACAGGTATGTTATGTACAAATGCAAGGAAATAAAAATATATGTGTAAAATAAATAAATCTGTAAATAGTGTTGTGCATTTGTGTATTTAGAGCTGGACGATATGGCTTAACATTTTACCTTGATTGCGATTAATAAATTAGTATTTATTTATTTATTGCCCTCATAGTTATAGTTATTAATCTGACTCATGATCGCTGTTGTGTGTCATCTTCCTCTCAGCGATCTTGTGTTGTAACTCTATATGAGCAAGTATTAACTCTAGGTTCTTACTGGCCATTCACACAGAACACAACTTTGCGTCTAAAACGTGAGATGCAACGCTCAGGAATGGTTTAAAAAGGCGCAGTGCATGATGCCTGCCCTCCCATGTTGTTATCAAATACACAAAATTTCCATGCCAACTAGGGATGCTCATTTTAACCGGTTAACCGTTAACCGACAGAAAGAATTTTGACCGGTTAATACAATCAGTTAAACGGTTTAAAAGGCCATTTAATTTTTTTTCAGTAATTTATCAAAATATTTTAAAATGTTTGCTGAACGGTTAAAATAAAATAAAATTGCATTTTTGAGAGGAAAAAAAGATAAATCACGTAGGCCTACAACATTAAGTCGCATATTATTATTACATTCAGAAACAGACTTGATGCCGACGCAAAATGTTTACAAACACTATAAACATAGGCTAGGCTATTTTAGTTTCCCTCACTCCACAAAAAATCATTTCTGAATTTTTATTTTCAATTCTAAATAAATTAAATCAATCTGAATACTTTCAGTTTAACAGTATTCAAAAAAGAAACAAGAATGAAAAATATAAGAAGCTACAGGGGTTGGACAATGAAACTGAAAGACCTGGTTTTAGATCACAATTAGTATGATATTGGGCCTCCTTTTGCAGCTAATACAACATCATTTCATCGTGGGAGTGACAAATACAAGTCCTGCAAAGCAGCCAGAGGGATTTTGAGCCATTTTCCTCTTGCAGAACAGTGGCCAGGTCACTATGTGATGCTGATATGGGAAAACGTTTCCTGACTCGCTCCTCCAAAACACCCCAAAGTGGCTCAATAATATTCAGATCTGGTGACTATGCAGGCCATGGGAGATGTTCAACTTAATTTTCATGTTCATTAAACCAGTCTGTCACCAGTCTTGCTGTGTGTATTGGTGCATTATTATCCTGATACAGAGCACTACCTTCAAGGTACAATGTTTGAACCATTGGGTGCACATAATGAAACTTTACACTCTGCTCTAACTGGTGTAATGTACAATAAGTGAAGATTGGGCACCAGACAGCGCAAATATAGCCATGAGACCTCCAATACTATATTGGCGAGTGTTTCAGTTTCATTGTCCAACCCCTGTAGGTATATTAACGACAAGCCAAAACGAATTTATTTAGGCTAAAGCGAAGCTGAAACTAATGTTGGGTCTCTCATACGACACAAATCCAAATGTTTCCGTATTGGAGATGTATTTAAATGCCAAAATATTATTTATTATGTAAACCTGGTTTTGTGCTTCACTTGCATTCCAATATCCACATAAAACAAATTGTTTGGCATGGCAGTACGTTGATAACGATTAGGCAGTGTGATTTTTCCATATATTTGGCTGACTGTATTTTATTATGATAATGGAAAAGTTGCATTGTCAAGTTAGCAATGCTTAACTGTGTGTGTGTGTGTGTGTGTGTGTGTGTGTGTGTGTGTGTGTGTGTGTGTGTGTGTGATCACTTGATTTTTTTTTTCCTTCTAACAGTGGAAAAGACTCCTTCTAGTCATACAGATAATCAAAACTGTAAACGGTTTAAAGAAGTCCACTTCCAGAACAAAAATTTACAGATAATGTTCTCACCCCTTGTCATCCAAGATGTTCATGTCTTTCTTTCTTCAGCCATAAAGAAATAATATTTTTTGAGGGAAACATTTCAGGTTTTTATCCATATAATGGACTGGTATGGTGCCCCGATTTTAAACTTCCAAAATGCAGTTTAAATGTAAACGGTTGTAAACAATCCCAGCCGAGGAAAAAGGGTCTTATTTAGAGTTACGATCAGTTATTTTAATAAAAATAGTACAATTTATATACTTTTTAATGCCAAATGCTCATCTTGTCTCACTCTGCCTGAGCTGTTTTTTTCCAGTTCATGACAGTTAGGGTATGTCGAAAAATTCCCATCTCATGTTCTCCCTCAACTTCAAAATCGTCCTATATCACTGTTTTACCTTTTTTTTTGAGGGTGTTTGATCTTTGCATGTTCACTTTGCATAGACTGGGTCGGTACTTCTGCAGTGATGTCGGATGATTTTGAAATGATTTTTGAAGTTGAGGGAGAAAATAAGATCTGAGTTTTTCGACATACCCTAACTGGGAGAGCAAGATAAGACAAGCGTTTGAGATTAAAAAGTATTTGAATTGTATTTTTAAAAATGAAAATAACCAATCATTTCGCTAGATAAAACTCTTCTTCATCGGCTGGGATTGTTTGAAGCTGCATTTAAACTGCATTTTGGAATTTCAAAATCGGGGCACCATATCAGTTCATTTTATAGAGAAAAATCCTGAAATCATGAAACTAAAAAAAAAAACAATTTCTTTACAGCTAAAGAAAAAAAGACATGAACATCTTGGATGACAAGGGGGTGAGTACATTATACATTATTATAATTTTTTGTTCTGGAAGTGGACTTCTCCTGTAAGTTAAATGAGTCCTGGTAGGAATGCACATATCCTCACAGATATATGTCGTAAACTGATATATGTAAAACACTTCTCACAGAATCTGTGTCACAAGCCGCTCTAAACAGCTGGAAGCCCGGCAGATGTAGCGTGCTGTCCGGAATAGCTTCATTCAACATCAGAAACATCAAATAGTCAGAACATCAGAATAGTCAGAAACCAGTGAAATATTGGGTGGTGCAACCTGATCTTGTGGCAGTTCGGACATATTTTACGAGATGGTTAATTCGCAAGGATTTGTACAACCTCACTCGTACAAATTCGTAAGATTTTGTCTAAATCGTACATATTTTATGAGTTCTCCAATTTGTATGAATTTGTACAAATGACCTAGTCCTAACCCCGCGTGATGTTGTGCGAATTTGTATAAATTAGCCAACTAGTAAAATAACTGGTCATGATAGCGTTGGGTGGTGTGTACTGCCAAATGTTCAGCAATTCATCCCTGATAAAACTGATTGCAGGAATATAGCTAACAACAGGACAAACTGACAAAAACAAAAACAACTGTGGAGCTCACCACCAAGGCAGCAAATCCGTGGTGCCATCTGGGATTTTATATATTTACTTGAAGTACCCTTAAGATTTTAAGGTAATAAGTTAATAATTAAGTAATGCATTTGCATGTTCACGGTTCTGTAATGTTGATTAATGGTAACATGTCATGCAGGTGAAATGTTTTATTTTGATTGATGTTATTTTAAAATGAGATTGATTTTATGTTTCTATAATTTAATTAATATTAGCTTTTCATTAAACTCACAAACCTTGTGAGAAACCTTGGGAAACCTTGGCATAATGTGATGTTTAATGCACTGCATGTTGTTAATAGCAATAAATAGAATATATTTTCTTTTTCTTTGCATTTTTATATCAATATGGTACAAGCTTATTCCAAGTGACCCATACTCGGAATTTGTGCTCTGCATTTAACCCATCCCAAGTGCACACACACAGCAGTGAGAAGTGAACAAACAAACAAACAAGCACACACACAGAGCAGTGGGCAGCCATATTGCTGTGGGGATTAGTGCCTTGCTGAAGGGTCTCACCTCAGTCACTTCCCCCACCTACAATCCCTGCCAGATCCGAGACTCAAATCCACAGCCTTTGGGTTACAAGTCCAACTCTCTAACCATTAGGCCACATTATATTACTTAAAATGTGTAATGTAATGGATTACATTACTAACTACAATATTTGTAATGTAATTTGGAATCAGTAACAGACTACAGTTTTCAAGTAAGGGTGTTTATTCTAAATCTGGACTTTAAATAGATGCAACAATCATTGGTAATCCATGCAAAACATTTAGTCACTGAGAAAGCATCCATGTTATACAGTGAGGAAAAAAATAATTTGATCCCCTGCTGATTTTGTACGTTTGCCCACTGACAAAGAAATTATCAGTCTATAATTTTAATGGTAGGTTTATTTGAACAGTGAGAGACAGAATAACAACAAAAAATCCAGAAAAACGCATTTCAAAAATGTTATACAGTCAATTCATTTGCAATGGTGGGGATGGTGTTCTTGCGGTCATAGGCAGCATTTCTCCTCCTCCCAACACGGCGAGTTGAGTTGATGCCAAAGTGCTCGATTTTGGTCTCATCTGACCACAACACTTTCACCCAGTTCTCCTCTGAATCATTCAGATGTTCACTGGCAAACTTCAGACGGGCCTGTACATGTGCTTTCTTGAGCAGGGGGACCCTGCGGGCACAAGGATTTCAGTCCTTCATGGCGTAGTATGTTATCAATTGTTTTCTTGATGACTATGGTCACAGCTGCCTTGAGATCATTGATCATCCTCCTGCTTAGTTCTGGGCTGATTCCTCACCGTTCTCATGATCATTGAAACTTCACGAGGTGAGATCTTGCATGGAGCCCCAGACTGAGGGAGATTGACAGTAATTTTGTGTTTCTTACATTAGTGAATAATCGCACCAACTGTTGTCGCATTCTCACCAAGCTGCTTGACAATGGTCTTACAGCTCATTCCAGCCTTGTGTAGGTCTACAATCTTGTCCCTGACATCGTTGTGCAGCTCTTTGGTCTTGGCCATGGTGGAGAGTTTGGAATCTGATTGATTGATTGCTTCTGTGGACAGGTGTCTTTTATACAGGTAGCAAGCTGAGATTAGGAGCATTCCCTTTAAGAGAGTTTATACTGTCTCTCACTGTTAAAATAAAGCTATTAAGACTATAGACTGATCATTTCTTTGTCAGTTGGCAAACGTACAAAATCAGCAGGGGATTAATTATTATTATTATTATTATTATTATTATTATTATTATTTTTTGCTCACTGTATACTGTTTTGCATTAGTTAGCCTAAACATTGTAATGAGCATTCTTTGGCCTTTTTGAAAACAGTAACAGTTAATGAGACTATAAAGACTATAAAGTTAATGAGAATATAAAAGGATAGTTGAGAAGGATCAGGAAACTACACAAGATAGTTTCAAACTGATAAACTGAATTTTGCTACTAATTTATAGTGTTCTTTGTCTGTTAGATTACATCATTAATTGATCTTTACCATACATCTCTGCCATATGTACATCAACTTAACATAGTCACCACTAGTACGCTACTACTAAATATATTGTAAAAACTTTAATTTGCTGTGAAGTTGCTTTGCAATGATATGTATCCTGAAAGGCGCTATACAGATAAATTTGAATTGAATTTGAATTAAACCGCATGAATGCAACATGTCAAAGCATGTTCACTGCAAGCCATGCCTCCATAAAATATCCAATTCTGAACACTTGTTTGTGTCACATTACAGCTGTTCTTTTTGAATTTATTGTGTAAACTTGATTTTGCCCAACTTCCCTTAACAAAGCACAAGTTCCCCTTCTTTTAATCAGCAGCTGGTAAAATATTAAATTGGTCTCTTCATTGCTTATGTTTTCTTTCAGGTTGACAAACGCTACCACAAGCTGGTGGGTCAATGGGACAGTGAGGAACATCTCAGACAAGGGACTGAAATACTCATTGGCTTTATTAATGACATCAGAGCAAAGTTTCCCACGTGGACCAAAGAGCAGTGCTTTAAAGGTAAAGTTAGGATACTCTCAGAGACCACAAATAAACTTTAAATAAAAACATAATCAACTCATTGTATTACCAGACAAGTACGATTTATATTGAGTTATTGATTGATTAATCAATTTATTGAATTTGATTGTAAGCTTCTGAAGATTTGACAGAGGTTTTAGAAATAATATAAGCATGCCTTTTCAGATCATAAATGTAAATACATTACTGTAAATATTATGTCAGTACTTGGTTTGATTTCATAGCTCAGTTGTAGTATAATGTCTGTTTCAGGGGGAATATCAGCCTACAATGCAGGAGTGAAAAACGTCCGTACATATGAGCGCATGGACGTGGGCACCACCGGCGGTGATTACTCCAATGATGTCGTTGCCAGAGCCCAGTGGTTCAAAAGCAAGGGTTACTGAAGAAAAAAATTTTTTTTTTTTTTTTCATTCAGATTGTTGTTTATTTTGTTCTGTATTTGTTTGGATGAAATAAAACCTATTTACTAAAATCATGTTTCATATAACACATACAATATATCTAATAAATAGTGTTTCCATACTCGTACTACAATTGTTTAAAGCACGGACAAATCAGATTTGAATGGTCTTTTATCTTACATAATACTCAGCCAAGCATGAGGACAGCTTTCTGCTACCACCCGTCACTATAATGTATAATTTTATGCCTAATTGATTATGACTCACAAACCATACAGAGTAGAATTGAGTCATTAAATTCAGTCTAATCATATATTGTTTATTATTTTATATTTTTATACTGGAAATTTTGTTTTTGTTTATTTATTGTTTTAGGTTCTTTCACTGAAAGTGCTTTTCAGAGAATTTGATGAAATTCTAATTAAACAATCCTAAACCATTTGATAAGAAAAGCTGAAAATTGGTGTGCTTTTACACTGGTACAAGTGGTGAGATTTCCCACAAATGTTTTCAAAACATTTCTTTTCACTTCCTTTTCTTGCCTGCACCTGCAAAGTTAAAGCTTTCACTTTAGCCTGGCAGATTCATCAGATGTTATGGTTAACATTTTTGAGGTGTATGAAGCACCTGAAAAACCTGATAAACCTGCTCACCATCATTTAACGGCTAGGGTGTGCATTTATTCCGTCTTTCACAAAACACATAAATCTAATGAGTAGTCTTTTTGGAGTTAGCCATGCGCTTTTATAAACAGCGTCTGTATGGGTGGGTTGTCTATCAAAGTCCAGCTGCTCTAAATGACCAGGCAGTCTACATGAATGAGTGCAGATCTACATACGATGTAAGTAAGAGATTCAGATCCCAGTTTTATTGATTATAACAGGAGTTTATTGAGAATGCATGAACTTGCACTAAACTGTCATAATGTTATTTGATAATGTAAACAGGGCCTATTCTTTGCTTGCTTAAAGCATTGTATTTAGTAAAGTACAATGTTTTAATTAAATTGTGATTGATTTAAATACAAATTCAGTCGTATTAAAATTGTTTTATGACGTGACACCCATATTTGCAATTGTTATTACCTTAGCCTTACAAGTTTCCCACCCTCCGCCTATGTTCCTACACAATTAAACTAAATCTATAACGGCTGTCACAAATAAATTTAAGGTGAAAATGAAATGAAAAGTGTCGATTAAAGTAAATCTATACCGCTGTCTTGAATAAACTGAAAGTAAAAATGAAATAAAACAGTGTACATTTATTGTATTAAAGGAGAAGTCCACTTCCAAAACAAAGATTCACATATAATGTACTCACCCCCTTGTCATCCAAGATGTTCATGTCTTTCTTTCTTCAATCGTAAAGAAATTATGTTTTTTGAGGAAAACATTTCTGCATTTTTCTTCATATAATGGACTGATATGGTGCCCCTATTTTGAACTTCCAAAAGGCAGTTTAAATGCGGCTTCAAAGGATCCCAAATGCAGTTGTACACGATCCCAGCCGAGGAAGAAGTCTACTTAAATTAGAATTATTTTCGCAACGTAACTTATTTTCATTAAAAAATACAATTTAAATACTTTTTAATCTCAAACACTCGTCTTGCCTTTCTCTCCCTGAACTCTCTGTATTCTGACTCAGGACAGTTAGGGTATAGTGAAAAAGTCCAATCGTATTTTCTCCCTCAACTTCAAAAATTATTTCAAAATCATCCTACATCACTGGAGAAGTACCGACACAGTCTTTGCAAAGTGAACATGCAAAGAAGATCAAACACCCTTAACAAAAAAGGTAAAACAGTGATATAGGACGATTTCAAAGTTTAGGGAGAACATGAGGTGGGAGTTCCTTATCAGGAACTCGAGCTGCGTCGAAACGCTATGGGGAACGCCTCCATCGAGACCACGCTCTGAAACACGTGTGCATACAGTCCAATGGAGACGCGAAACGTTACGGCAGGGTGACGTAGAGACCAGGAAGCTGCACGTGCGGTGCGTGCAGACAGCAGCTTGTCTTTCAGCAAGCGTTCTGTGTGTGTGTCTGTGTGTGTCACTCTGTTTTTTGTGCCAGTTTGCACAGCTTTTATTTGAGAGTCACTATTGTCACTATGTCCTACAAAGCATTCTTACGAATATAAGCAGTGCCATTTTAGACTGTGTGTCCCTCTCTGCCCGCGCTATTTCGGGTTGTGATACACACAGTCTATTTGTTGTCTGTTTGGGAGCGAAGCATGGGAGTCAGTTCTTGTAGGAGCTGACTGCCCGCGTTTGCGTTCCCCGCGGCTCCACTCCCGCTTCTGCCGAGGCAGGGCGGCAGCTGTGATCGTGGGGATCGCACATAGTAGAGACGGGCTAAACGCCTTTTTTCTGCCTTTCTCTCTAGATCTAGCGCTCTCTCTCTGGGTCAGAAGCCCGCGCTGTGGTCCTTCCCCCTTTGAGTGCGTGCTCGCAGCGAAGCGGGCTGCGTCAGCTCTCGAGGGAGCTGACTGCCCGCACTCTCCCTGCGCATGCTTCGCTCCCAGAGGGCTCTCTTCAAGGATGGAGCCCTCATGAGCTTCCCCACGGCTCAGGTCCCGCTTTTGCCGAGGCAGAGCGGTGACTGTGGCCGTGGGGATCGCAGCATGGATCTGGCAAATGGGTTAGAGACTGGTCCGCCCTCTCTCTGCCTTTCTCTTTATATCTAGCGCTCTCTCTCGGGGCACGGAAGCCCACGCTGCGGTTCTTCCCTCTTCTGAGTGTGAGCTCGCGCTGCTGCGGCTATCTTTCTCCAAGGAGACTGATGCTGTCCGCATATGAGCAGACTGCATATTAGATTGCTCGTTTCTACCTGACCTCGCTTCTAAAAAAAACACCTTATGTGTGGTTTGTTCGAGAGCTGAGCATGCACAGTCCACCCTTGAGGGGCGGGCTGTGTCCATTCTTAAATGTGTTCATTCTTATGTCACAAACAACATGCATCTTGAATGTTTAGCTCTGTTCCCATTGTCATTTAATTCTGAGGAATTCAAATTATTTACTGCACTCTCACCCTGTGCTGTACACTAAGTGTGTGGATGTTGCTGTGGCTCATCTGTGACTCCAGAGCGTCTGCATACTGAACCTTATTGACATTAGCTCATTCTGAGCAGTGGCAGCTCGGTATTGAGATGTCATCCTCGCCCATATGAAAGAACTGGGATTGCGACTGAATGCCGAGAAAAGTGTACTTTCTCCATTACAGAGAACCACTCATCTAGGTGTGGTGTGGGATCGACCATGATGCAGACACGTCTGTCTCCTGCCCGGATCGAGTCATCCTCATGGCAGTCAAGAGAGTGAAAATAGGCGGTAACTCACTCTGAAGCAGTTTCAACAACTGCTGGGTCTGATGGCAGCTGCGTCCAACGTGATACCTTTTGGCCTGCTGTACATGAGACCCCTACAGTGGTGGCTTAAGACCAAGGGGTTCTCCCCGAGGGAAAACCGCATCACATGAGCAAGTTCACGCGGCGATGCCTACGTGCCTTGGACATGTGGAGGAGACCTTGGTTCTTGTCTCAGGGCTCGGTGCTGGGAGCTGCTTGTCGCCGTGTAACGCTAGCGACGGATGCATCCCTTACCGGTTGGGGAGCGCTCATGAATGGCCACCCCTGTCCGTGGTCTGTAGAGAGGTGACCATGTTTCTCCTGGACCTAAGAGACCACCATGTGTTGGTGCGCCCCGACAACACAGCGGTGGTCTACTACATCAACCACCAGGGACGTCTGCGTTCACACCCCTTGTACAGCTGGCGCACCAGATCCTTGTGTGGTCCCAGGGGAAACTCCTCTCGCTGAGAGCAGTTCACGTCCCTGGGCATCTCAATATGGGAGCAGACATCCTGTCAAGGCAGGGGCCGAGGCCCAGGGAATGGATGGTTCACCCCAAGGTGGTGAAGCAGATCTGGAGAGTGTTTGGCCAGGTTTAGGTGGACCTCTTTGAGACTCAGGAGAATGCGCAATGTCACCTCTGGTCCTCTCAGATTCATTCAGCTCCCCTGGGGCTGGATGCCATGGTACAGATGTGGCCGAGGCTTCATCTGTACGCCTTTCCCCCCAATTGCTCTGCTCCCGGGAGTTCTAGAGAGAGTGTGCCGGGACGGGGTCCTTCTGCTCCCAGTAGGCCCGTACTGGCCGAGTATGGTTCTCGGACCTGATTTTCCTCGACAGCTCTCCATGGAGATTCCCGTCAGGAGGAATCTTCTTTCTCAGGCGGGGGGAAGTTGTGGATGTGCCCCCAGAGGGGGCACACCTCATAGCTTCCGGTCTCTCAACCGAGGTTGTTGAGACTATCCTCCAATCCAGAGCTCCCTCTACGAGGAAACTGTATGCCCTGAAGTGGAGAATCTTCACTTCATGATGCGGACACCGCCAGCAGGACCCAGTAGACTGCTCAGCTGGTACAGTGCTGGGGTTTCTGCAGGATTGGTTCTCCGCAGGGTTAGCCCACTCCACCCTGAAGGTCTACGTGGCAGCTATTTTGGCCTACCATGCCCATCTAGGTGGCTCCTCATTGGGTAGGAACCCCCTCGTTACACGTTTCCTCCGGCCAGGTGTAGATTATGCTAAGTAGTGGTCGGGATGCTATTTCATAGCTTCGAGCCCTCTGATCCCCCCTCTCTTGGGGTTCAAGGCTCTCTTCTCTGAAGTTGGCTTCAGGATACTGCGGAATGTCCACCCTGTTGACTTTCAGGTTCTCACCTGGATTTTGTGCCACTCCTGGCTCTTCTTCTCTCATCCTAGCTGTCCTCTTCCACACTAGGCAGGGATTTGAAGTCTGGTGGCATGAGCATCTCGTTCCCATAGCGTTTTGACACAGCTCTAGTTCCTGAAGCGGAACATCCCAGGTTACGTATGTAACCATGGTTCCTCGAGGGAACGAGGTGCTGTGTCTCATAGACATACTTACGGCATCCCTGCAGTGCCTGCTTCTCTATTCAGAAGCTGCCGGCTGCACGCACCGCACATGCTTTTAAGCTTTCTGGTTTCAGAGCATGGTCACGCTGGAGGCGTTCCCCATAGCGTTTCGACGCAGTGTCTCATTCCCTCGGGGAACCATGGTTACATACGTAACCTGGGACATTTTTCAACGTACCCTAACTGTCATGAACCGGAACAAAAACAGGCAGAGTGAGACAAGACGAGCATTTGACATTGAAAAGTATATAAATTGTATTATTTTTATGAAAATAACCAATCGTTACGCTAGTTAAGACCCTTCTTTCTCATCTGGGATTGTTTACAACCGGATTTGGGATTGTTTGAAGCCGCATTTAAATGCTGAAATGTTTTTCTCAAAAAACATCATTTCTTTACGACTGAAGAAAGAAAGACATGAACATCTTGGATGACAAGGGGGTGAGTACATTATATATGAATCTTTGTTTTGGAAGTGGACTTTTCATTTAAGGTGGTGTCGAATAAAGAGAAAGTGAAAATGAAACTAAAAGTGTTGATTAAACTGTCTCGAATGAAGTGGATATGAAATTGAAACAGTTTACACAGTACTTTTATTTAGAGATTCAGTGATGGCTGTCAAATTTGATTACATTTTGGCTATTGGGGCCCATACCTAAAAAGTCCTATAACCATTTAATCAGAAAACTAAAATTTTGTAACCTCTAATTTCTCCACACTATAGTAGAAGAACATCTGGAAAAAAAAAAAAAAAAAAGAAGAAAGAAAAAAAAATAGAAACCACTCCATCTGCAATCATAATAACGTCCTGATTTAGTGACTCATCAAGGCTCATCAAGCTCAGTGATTTCCTCTTTCAAAGCAGTTCTAAGTCAACATCATGGGTAAGGAATTTAAGTTATATAATACATCAGGTGCTGACTGTTTTTATATGATATTTTCTGAATAATGAGGAGCAATTTGTGATAGTGTAGTGCATAAATATTCTGTATAAAATAATTTACTGACTTGATATTTTCTGTGTTGTTTCTAGCATGCATTTATGGAAACATCATGAACATAGACACCACCGGTGCATCACAGGCAACAGCAAACCAAGACAGATTAACCGTAAATGGTGAGAATGCATGACTGCATACACATTATACCAATATATAGAAACATGTGATATCATTATAACAATGATTTAATCTTGAAAAGGTGTTGAAGCCTCTAAAAGACTGGCTGAGACTGATCTGGCCCGGATGGAGAACTACAAGGGTTTAATCACCAAAGTTGGCAGAGCAAAGCAGATGGACCCGGCTGTGATTGCTGCAATCATATCCAGAGAGTCCAGAGCTGGAGCTGCTCTGGAGGGTGAATGGGGTGATTATGGCAATGCCTTTGGCCTTATGCAGGTTGGTTAGAAGAACAGATCTACTTTATTTCAAAATATAATAACATAAAAGAACACAAGAATCATAATTTCAGGTATTGAGAATAAATTGAAGCTGACTCCTAATTAGAAATTGTCACAGATGTATCATGCAAAAGAAAAAGTTGCAAGTGGTATGGTACAATAAATATTTCTAAACACTCACACTTTGATGGTGTTTCATTTAGGTTGACAGACGTTACCACACTCCAGTAGGTGCATTTGACAGTGAGCAGCATATCACACAAGCTACTGAGATACTCATTAGCTTCATTAAAGAAATTAAAGAAAGATTTCCCTCGTGGTCCAAAGAGCAATGCTTTAAAGGTAGGTTTGCAATAAAGTTTACAATAAATAAATAAGCATAAATAGCATAAAAAAGAAATAAACAAAGGCAAATAAAAGTTCATCACTTAACTTTCATGTCTGTTTCAGGTGGAATATCAGCCTACAATGCAGGTGTGAGTACAGTCAGTTCATATGAGAATATCGATGCCAGAACCACAGGACGAGATTACTCCAATGATGTCGTTGCCAGAGCCCAATATTACAAAAGCAAGGGTTACTGAAGAACAAACAGGAACCTGTAAAACCCTTACATTAGTGAAATGAGTACAACAACTCAAGAGTCTTCATTTTTAATATTAGGCCTATTGTAGTGGTAGGGTTAGTTAAATATAGATACAGTATTACTTACTAATATTGCTAATATTGCTACACACAACTCAAAATGTAACTCCAAATATTGCAAATACACTATAAATTCTAATTAGTAAACCTTACTTAAAAAAGAATGCAAACGATTGCCATGAAAAAAAAAAAAACAAGTAAAGTGAAATAAGAATAGTATTTTGTACTTACAAATGTTTATTTAGTGTTGTAAATTACAAGCAAGTTATGGTAACTCACTTAGTTGTATTTACTTGAACAGAACTCTAATTTACTTGCTAAAACCATACAAACCAATTGCCTTAAACCAAGTAAGCGTTACTCTGGTTCTAGAGTAATGCTTACTTGGTTTATTTAAGGCAATCAGTTTGCATGGTTTTAGCAAGTAAATTAGAGCTCTGTTCAAGTAAATACAACTAAGCACTTAAATTACTAGTTTAGTAACTTAAGTGCTTCAAAAATCCATTACAAATGAAAAAAAAAAAAAAAGTTCCATTCATTTGACACATAAAATTACACATAAATTTAAGGCAGTGACAAATCAAAGTTAAAGGTGATATATTTTTAATGTTTTTCAGTGCAGTTTTAAATACAAACCAACAACAATCTGATTCAGGGTATGCTTCCTGTAAAAAGTGTTTAAGTAAGGCACTGGGTTGGCTGCACACGTTGCCAGTGGTTTATATAATTAAAGTTCAAAAAGTCACTTTAGTTTTAGGGTTTTGTTCTGTCCCAAGCCAAGCACCACACTTTGAATGAACCTTCAAGTGTTTCTCATGGTATTAGGGAAATCCAAATGTAGCAGTAATCCAAATGTACCAAATGACAGTCCAGAAGCAAACAGTTGATGTAGATTCTGAAGACTGTTCGGTACTACCCTGAACAACGATGGCAGAAGACACAGGGTCAAGGCAGAGAAGATTTGGAGAAGTACATCATCTTCAGTGATGGTCAGCAATCCAATCCAAATATTAGTGCCCAACATCAGACACCTGTATAAAAACCAGTAGGGAAATGTGGATGATTAGTTGTCATCTGTCCTGCCTACTCAGTAGTTCACCCAAAATTGAAATTTGTTATCATTTACTCACCCATGACTTTTGTTCATTTTGGAATGACATGAGGCAGATTAAAATGGCATAATTTTCTTTTTTGGGTGAACTTAAAGACATTCAAAAAACTTGGGTGAAGTTAAAGACTTTCAAATGCTACAGTACAAATTTTTTTGTCAAAGTTTCAATAAAGAAGTCATTGACACTGTTTATTTTAAAATTCTGAAAACAATTAACGTAGCAGCATACATTTTTAGGGGTTGTAGGGTGTTAAGTGTCCTCTTAGATCTGCAAAAAACAAACAGTGGTTACAGGTATACTGCATATGCAAGATTTTTTTTAATTAAATTGCAAACGGTGTAGCACAGTGATTACTGAGTCAAAAAAAAATAAAAAAAACTGCTGTACTGCTGTGTATTAGCTTAAGATGAAATACCTCACCTCCAGTGTACTGAGGCCTGTGCTGATGAGACCGCTGTTCAGAGAAAGCAGTTGCCACAAACACTTCTTTGTAAATATGACAAGTTTCTCTAGTGTTGTGGCTTCTAGATTACAGACACATTACAGACACATGCATGCTTTACAAGAGTTACATTTAGAAAGAAAGAAAGTATACACATTTCTATACATATCTGTTTAAGGCCACAGTCATAAAATCAATTCAAAAGCAGCATTTCCTCTGTATTACTGTAGTAAGTGTTCCAACTCAGCAAAGAAATAACAATTACTGTGAGACAAAGAGCTCATTTAGTTTAAACCACAACGGTGTAATCATGCAATGGCTATAATTGTGATGTATTAAAACATATATTGATGATAAAATTGTAAATTGAAAAAATAACAAAAATCAACGTTTGCTTCATCAACTCGGGGCAAAACAGAAAGTTTTACATTTGTGAAAGTAAAAAAAAAATATCTGTTGTGAAAAGAATCACTTGTCTTTTGTCTACATTACACACAGCCCATGCACAAAGTAGGCTTAAGTCAGTTAAAATTAGCAGCAGACAGAAAGATACATTTACACAATTATTTTTTGATAACTTACCTTAGTATCTTTGTCCAGTGGTAAAAATGCAAGCAGTCTCTGCTTCTTTTCCCAGTTTCAGCAAATTCTTCACCAATTAGAACCAGAACCAACCAATGTCAGCACAAATTCAAAACATTGCTTGTTGCGCATGCTCTAACTGTCCTCGTTCCTTCTTCTGGGGTTTTGTTGCACATGTGCAACAAATTAGTGCACTGCTGCCTCTCACTGGTGTATTCATGTCATTGGTTTTGTTGTGGCTACTTGAATACTTTAAGTAAGCCTTACTCAAAGCAGCAAGTAAACTGTTTTATTCACCTTGAAATGAGCTGTAACTTAATAAAACCTATTAAGTAGAGCAACTAAGTAAAGATAACTAATTATATATAAGTAATGTACACTATTGGATTTTACAGTATATTAACAAAATTATATTATGATGCCGAACATTCAGCTTTGCCAAAAAAGAAATAAATTGCATTTTAAATTTACTTTTAAAATTATTGGCAACACTTTCCATGAAGCCCGTATTTTTTAATACATTATAAGGGCATTCTTATGGCATTATAATGAATGCATAATGCATTATAAAAGACCAAACAGACATATTATATTATGCTATATCATCTTATAAATAATCACAACAACAATTATAATACATTATAATGCTTACAAATTTGTAAGCACTTGTAAATTCTACGATTATGAATATTTATAACACACAATAAACACCATATTAAATCTACTTTTACATTTGTAATGGACTGTATGTCTATAACATTGTTCATTTAAGATCTGCACAGTACTACATCTTGTAAGTGGTTAGATATGGAGTGTTATTTAAGTGTTCCCTGTGAGGCTAATATTAATTTTGAGAGCTAGTTAGTAATTTCAACTGAAATAAAAAAAAAAAAAAAAAAAAATGCTTATATGTTAGGTTACATTTTATTTTGATGGTCCCCGCTTAGTCTATTGACTATAAGCAACTTTGCAACTACATGTCAACTCACTCTCATTAGAGTATTAGTAGGCTTAGGTTAAGGTTAGGGTGGAATGTTGACGTACTTGCAAAGTTGCTTATAGTCAGTTTGTCTGTTGGAGTACCATCAAAATAAAGTGTTAGCATATATTTAGCAGACATACTACTAATACTCCAGTGACTGTGTCATGAATCGGGTCTATGGCCTTCAGTCCGCTCACCACCAGAGGTCGCCTTTGCCACTCCATTGACAGTCACACTACACAGACCATTGCATTACACCCTGGAGTACATTTCCCATATACCCCGTGCCTCGGCCTGATCATCTGCCCAGGTGTCACCCATTAGCTAGACTGCATAAACTGATTCCAGACACTCATTCCTTGCGAAGTCTTGTTTTGCTACAGCTACATTTCTGAGCATTTTCCTTGTTGTTGGATTATTTGTGTTTGATCTACCTCTATGTTTATCTACCTCTGATTCCCTGCTGCCTTTTTACTTTGTTGCTTTGGATTACTCTCGTTTGCTCTGCTAGCGGCCTGCCCCGACTTTCGCCCCGTCTACTGATTACTCTTTTGGATTGTCTCTATCATCCCTGACGCTGTTTCTGAACCTTGCCTGTCCGACCTTGATACTGTTTAATAAAAGCTGTTAATGGATCCGCATGCCTCTGACCAATCCGTTACAGACTGTTAGTTGAAATGTAGTTGTTAAGTTACTTATCAACAGCTATCTAAAGGGTACCATCAAAATAATCAAACTGATATTACAATAAAAATAGTTCAAAGCAATTGTGTTATATTACACATTCATCTGATCTGATCTCATGGCTATTTGAGAAAAAAAAAATATTATTATTATTACTATACTTATAAGTGGTCTTTGATTGCTTTAAGTAAAGTAGCATAAGAAACATGGCAAGATATGAGACTCAATACATTATAACTATGAGAAATATAATACACTGTAACTTAGATGGATGCAAAGTGTTCACTGCGTGTTAGAAATCATCATACTCTTAAACGCTAAGTAAATATTATAATACATTAAAACTGTTCTTATGAATATTCATTAGATTATATAACATATTATAAGGTTTTTTATAATGCATTATGCATTCATTATAATGCCTTAAGAATACCCTTAGAATGTATTATAAATATGGGCTTCATAGAAAATGCTACCAAAATATTTTACAATATTACTGTTTTGCTGTATTTTTAATAAATAAATGCAGCCTTTGTGAGTAGAAGAAACTTTTTCTAAGAACATTTTAAATTCAATTCTAAACATTCTATTCTAACTAATTCTAATTGAGTAAACCAATGTCCAACACTATATTCGAAGGCCATTTATATAATATTACTATAACTATAACTATATTATATATACACACTACCATTCAAAGGTTTTAGATCGGTATGATTTTTTTTAAAATGTCTTCTGCTCACCACAACATTATGTTCATAGCTGTAGGGTATCAGAGCAAATCAGACAAATTGAAGATTTGATCAGAACATTGTTGAAACCAAAGAGCCAAATTCCACAAAGAGGCCCTGGCTAACTAGACCACGTCATAAATCTGTCCAGGATACCCTGGCACCAGCCAGCCTAAAGTAAGCCTAACCAACCAACTTTGAACAGCTTTGAACAACTTGCAACATTAACACAAAAGAACACAATTATTGACAATCCCAACTCAGGAAAGAGATTGTCAGTTTTGGGGCAAGAAACCCAAGAAATATGGTCAAAGATACAGCACATCAGGACCACCACATGAGGAAACTTTGTTGGGTGGTGCTCCCCCACCCAAGACAAGAACCAGACTGAAATTCCTTCAGAATTCTTTTGTTCCTCAGAACATGTCCTTAGTTCACAGAATGGCAGAAATACTGTCTTTCTACATGAATATGCACCAAAATTATGCTAAAAGGGACTTATAAATGAAAATCAGACCATTGCATAACCCCCCACTATGTATGTTACCCACACATTTGTCTATTATGTTCTAATCACTCGTGTGTATGTCCTTTTAATAACTATTGAATAGCTTAAGGCAGGGGTGCTCAACCCTGTTCCTGGAGAGCTACCTTCGAGTAGAGTTCAGCTCCAACTCTGATCAAACACACCTGAAGCAACTAATTAGGATCTGAAGGAGCACTTGATAATTACAGACAGGTGTGTTTGATAAGGGTTTTTTTTTGTTTGTTTTTTTTTTTTTTTACTTTAATCTTTTTTTTCTTTCCGTTGAGAGTTTCGTGTTCTAAGTTTTGCCGCTTCTTGCCCGCCTCAAAACTTCAACCAACGTACAAGACTCCATCCTCCAGCCAACGCACAAGACGTCACTTCGAACGAGCACGAACTTCCAGCCAATCAGCAACCTCGGGGAACCCCTTTCTGTAACGACGTCATCAAAGGAAACCCCTTAACACAAAGGCAACGGAAGTACAAACCTCCAGATTCTAGCTGAATTGGTGCATTTAATATAAAGTTTAATAACCTCATTGAGAAACTCAACGCGAGGGTTAATTAAATGATTGTTCAGGTCTAAGCAATTGCATATATTGCTATAAACTTGGGATTTCATACGTTCACTCTTCTAAACTCATTCTTTCCTCATTTTCTCTCTTTCTGCAACATGTATGAATGTGTGAATGCGTGTCTATGTGCTAGATTAGTTTATATGTCTTAGGCTTTTCCAATAAATTCCTATTCATATTGAAAAGGGAAGTATCTTGTGTTTTGTGCTTATAAATTAATGTCTTAAACTGCCGACCTTGTTACCGTGCTAATAGTGTTTTCACGATATTTTGGATATTAGTATCCACTGCAGAGTTGATGTTATACGGCTTGCTCAATGAATCGCTGGCCGATTCATCTCGCAGAACGGAGATTCTGTTCAAATTCCCTATACAATCTAAAGTGATTCCCTTTGAGCTAAATTGACCTGTAATTTCCCTACATAGCATTCAGAAACAGCGCAACATAATTTAAATTCAATACTATCGCATCAGCATCTTTATTTTATGTTATAACATGGTTTTCATTGACTGGCTGCGATAGGTGGGTTTGACCTTAATGACACAGTACACATTTTCTCTTCCCTGGTGACGGTGCACACCGAAAAAATATGGAAGCAGATTAGACTCATTAATAATTCACGCAAAAGACACGACGCACACATGCGTGTCCCAATTCTCATGCATGAACCCCAAATCACGTGCACGAAAAAAATATATATATTCATAAAAACCAATTCACGTGCACAAAATAAGAATATAAATTCATAAAATACGTTTCACAAATTGCAAAACACAATTTACAGATTTACAACTGTGTACAGAAATTTTGAACGTTTAAAAATCACGAGTGTATCATGGACTGTGAGTGTGTGAGTTGCCTTTTTTGCGTGTGCATTTTTTGGACTTGCGTGTGTGTTTTTGAGACTTTCCTGGCAGCGAACTCCTCCCACGCGGGTCACTCGTACACTTTAGCCAATCAGATTTGAGCCTGTCGATCGACCAATCATAACCCGCTGTGGGCGTTCCTACCTTACGTTACGTCATCAGCGCGAGTCCATAGTTCAAATTAGGATTCAGCTGTTGATCGCCTCATTTAAGGTAACTAGCTCAGTAAAGGTATATTGTTTTATCTTGCATGCTTAAAAACTGAAGGTAAAATCGGTCGTTTAGACACACTTGTTAACGTGACCAGTGTAAGCCAGCGGCTGCTATGAAAGCAGATAGTGTTGCCAAAGATGTAGCTGTCTTGTGCTAGCCACAGTGTCCTGTATATTGGCCAAAATGAAGAAAGAATTCTGTACATTGCCATGTTTTTGTTTAACAACGCTGGGTGGCCACTGCCCAGTCTAGCTCCCACTTAGCACTGACCCTGCCTTTATTATTATAGCTTTATGTAATGATGAATAGACCTCACGAGAACTCAGTGCATGAATAACGGTGTGTTTGTACTAACCATTTGTGCAACTGGATGCAGTGTTTAATTAAAACACACTAATCATTTTCCTTGCGTTTTTCAGGATTTAAACACTTTGGAACAACATCTGGATGACAGTTACAGACCTCTTCATTCACATTAATCTTTATCTCTTTTATGTACTTTACCTTTATGCATTAATTTTTTAAAGTAATCAACATTCATTCACTTTTTTTAAATATTATATTATTATGATTAACCATGTTTAATTTTATGTTGAGCAGTGATGTAAAAATCTTTGAGATTACAATACACAAGATGATGTTGGTTAGCAGCAATTGTATTTGCTTCAGTATTAATAGTTGTGGAATTTGCTGGTCAGTCAGACAGACTGATCATAAAAAGGAATGCGCCAAAGATTATTCAGTAAACTTTATTCAAGTTCCGACTTGTTTTGAATGTTATAATTCTGACATAAAATCCAGAACATTTAACAATGCGTAACAAAGATTTTTGCCTTAACATATACAAAGTCAAAGGGTACCATTCTAAAAGAAATGTAGTAATAATGCATGACTTAAAAGATCAGTTGAAACTGTCAAAATGGATGGGTTGCAGCATAACTGTTTTGAAAGAGTTACAGTTCCAAATGAAACTTCTAGATTCACATCACCTCATAATTTGTGGCAGAGGTTGAATTAGGAGCAGCAGGGTCATGGGTGTCTCAGCAGCTACTTGTACATCATAAGCCTCACAATTCTGAAATAAATAGTATCTGCAGGCTGCAGCATAAACAAACTTAAATGAAATGTACATGGTTTACAATGTGTGTATGTTATTACATCGTCATCAGCTGAATGCGTGCAATCGCAGGAGACACAAGACAAGTTTTGCTCTGACAGCTCTTTCCTGTTTCCAATAAAAAACAAAAACACAAGAGACTGCTTGAAAAATATCCAAATAGATCATTTTCATTTTCTATTTATTTACATGTCCCATCTGTAAAAAACCTTATTTTATGCTTTACATTGAGTTTACAATCTTATTATCTTTATGTGGTATGGTATCCACGTGAATGATTCTTTTTTTTAAATAAACATAACAATCGATAAATATTAAAACATAATACACTCTGAACTGAGCAGCTGCTGGCTTACACTGGTCACGTTAACGGGTGTGTCTAAACGACCGATTTTTTGATCGTCGATCGACAGGCTCAAATCTGATTGGCTAAAGTGTACGAGTGACCCGCGTGGGAGGAGTTCGCTGCCAGGAAAGTCTCAAAAACACACACGCAAGTCTAAAAAATACACACGCAAAAAAAGGCTATTCACACACTCACAGTCCGTGATACACTCGTGATTTTTAAACATTGAAAATTGTACACAGTTGTAAATCTGTGAATTGTGTTTTGCAATTTGTGAAACGTATTTTATGAATTTATATTCTTATTTTGTGCATGTGAATTATTAATGAGTCTAATCTGCTTCCATATTTTTTCGGTGTGCTCCGTCACCAGGAAAGAGAAAATGTGTATTGTGTCATTAAGGTCAAACCCAAACCCACCTATCGCAGCCAGTCAATGAAAACCATGTTATAACATAAAATACATACAACATAAAATACATACATCGAGGCCAGTGCACTCCGATTCCCAAACAATTGATTCTTATTAGTGAATCAAAACCACATGTGCATGTAGTTCGATTCCCGAACAAATCACTCATGTGAGTCAATTGTTTTCAGTGAATCGATTACCGACCAAATCGATTATGAGCAGCCTACTTCTTATCATAAACACATAGGTGCAGTGGTTATTGAATTAATGTGACTCACTTACTGAGCTTCTGTTATTCAATCATCTAAACATAAGTTATTTTAAGACATTTTACATGTAAAATTGGAGTACATGTATTTAATTTAAGTGTAGCCTAGATAAAAGCTTCAGTCTGGCTTGAGTGTGATGCTAATATGACTAAACCACAGGAGTTCTTGAAATGCAATTATTAATTAATTAATAATTATTATTAATAATTATTCTGGTGCTCTGCAGCACCGACCAACAATTCTAAGAGGAAGTAAGCTGGGTGTGAGGGGTCCAGAATGATTTTGTCAGCGCTTTTGCACGCTCTGGATGAGTGCTATTCTTGGACTGAGAGGAGGGTTGTACCAGTAATTTGCTTAATTGTCCGGACTATCCGCTGTAGTCTTCTGAGGTCAGTTTTGGTAGCTGAGCTGAACCAAACAGTTATAGAAGTGCTGAAGATGGTGAATGGGTGGTGAGTGGGTGGAGTGCTCCTAAAGTCCACTATCATCTCCACTGTTCTGAGCATGTTGAGCTCCAGGTTGTTATAACTGCACCAGACAGTCAGCTCTTTAACCTCCTGTCTGTAAGCAGACTCATCACCGCCCTGAATGAGGCCGATACATGTGGTGTCATCTGCAAACTTCAGGAGCTTGACAGAGAGGTCAGTAGATGTGCAGTCATTGGTGTAGAGGGGCAAGAGAGACACACCAATGCTGATCGTAGGGGTGCTGGATAAGAATTTTCCCAGCTTTACTAGCTGCTGCCTGTCTCTTAGGAAGCTGGTGATTCACTGACAGATGGAGGTGGACACAGAAAGCTGAGTTAATTTGGGCAGGAGAAGGTTTGGGATGATGGTGTTGAAGGTCAAGCTAAAGTCCACAAAAAAATGGATCCTCACATAAGTCCCTGGTTTGTCCAGATGTTGCAGGATATAGTGCAGTCCCATGTTGACTGCATCATCCACAGACCTGTTTGCTCCATAAGCAAACTGCAGGAGGTCCATTAAGGGTCCAGTGATGTCCAGCTGGGCCAGTACCAGTCTTTCAAATTACTTAATAACCACAGAAGTTAAAGCCACAGGTCTGTAGTCATGTAGTCCTGTAATTTCGGGTTTTTTTGGGATCAGGATGATTCTGTTTCCAAAAGACCTGACACAAATCTTTTTCACGGACCTGAAGTACAGGAGGGTGATCTATGGAGAAAAGGTCAGAATAGGTGTGGGGTGTGAGGGGTTTTTCAAGCCTACAATACTACAAGTCGTCAGCCAGTTGTTGGTTCTCCACAGTGCTGGGGGATAGTGTCTTGTAGTTGGTGATGTCTTTCAGTCCTTTCCACACTGATGGGGGGTCGTTGGCAGAAAACTGGTTTCTCAGCTTTTCAGAGTAGTTTATACAATACTCTGTCCCCATTCCTGTAAGCATCCTCTTTCACCTGACTGAGTTTTGCAGTGAACTATGGTTTGTCATTGTTTTAAGATAAATGAGTCCTGGTAGGAATGCACATATCCTCACAAATATATGACGTAAACGGATTTATGTAAAACACTTCTCACTGAATCTGTGTCACAAGCTGCTCTAAACAGCTGGAAGCCCAGCAGATGTAGCGTGCTGTCCGGAATAGCTTCATTCAACCAAGTTTCGGTGAAACACAGAACAGCAGAGTTTGTAAATTCCTCATTTAATTGGGAGAGCAGACGAAGTTCGTCCATTTTGTTGGAAGATTCAGAGGGGGAAGATTTGCCAGATGTATACTAGGCAGCGCCGTTGTAAAGCCACGCTGTCTGAGCTTGACGAGCACGCTGGCTCGTTTTTTCACATTTGCGTGTCTTAAAACACTTGAACAGCGCTGCTGCTGTTGTGCGAATTTGTATAAATTAGCCACCTAGTAAAATATGTATGAACTGGTCATGATAGCGTTGGGTGGTGTGTACTGCCAAATGTTCAGAAATTCATCCCTGATAAAACTGATTGCAGGAATATAGCTAACAACAAGACAAACTAACAACAACATAAAAACAACTGTGGAGCTCACCACCGAGGCGGCAAATCCGTGGTGCCATCTGGGATTTAATATATTTACTTGAAGTACCCTTAAGATTTTAAGGTAACAAGTTAATAAGTAATGCATTTGCATGTTCACGGTTCTCTGATGTTGATTAATGTCATGCAGGTGAAGTGTTTTATTTAGATTGATGTTATTTTAAAATGAGATTGATTTTATGTTTTTATAATTTATTAATAATTAGCTCATTAAACTCACAAACCTTGTGATAAACCTTGGGAAACCTTCGCATTAGGGGTGTGATGAGACACTTCTCCCACGAGAAGCAACGAGACACGAGACTGGGTTCACAAGAACAAGACGAGACGAGATTTTTAAAATTTTCTTAAGAAATCCTCAGTGATGAAAAATATAGGAAAAATTGTCTTTTATTTAACTGAAAAAGACAAAATGCAAAAAAAATGTAGTTGCATTTTGAACTTTATGAAATTAAACTTCCAATTTAATTAATTATATGCAGTAATAAACAACATTTAAACAAGAGCTTCATGATTCTGGATAAATTGAGAATCCAAGTTGTTTTTAATAAATTGGAGACCATGATTCTCTCACAATTCTAAAGAAAAAAGATTAGAAACTAAACAAAATAATGTAATTTACTAGTGATTCTGACAAACTGTTCATTGATGAAGTCTTTTTAAAACATATTCATTTAAACAAACAAAAAAAAAAAACATTCAATGGAGTCAGTCTCATTTCATTAAGACTTGTTTGACTATTGAAATATGACATACTTTTTTTTAAACGGGCAGTTGTCGCCACCTCCTGAGGATAAGCATTGCAATGCATACAAGTCTTAAGATACTTTCGTTTTGATTGCTACTGTAGACAATAAGTGTTTGTACCCAATCGTTTTTATCACAGTACTTCTGTTATTTAAATGTCTGTAACACAGAAATAATGATTATAATGTGGTTAAAAAGACTGTTTGTTCTGCTCTTTCTGGGTTCACATTTACCCCGACCCTCTGATTCATTAACAATGGCAGCGACAAAACGCGCTTCACGCTGACACTCAATTCAATTCAATTCAAATTTATTTGCATAGCACCTGTCACGATACATATCGTTGCAAAGCAACTTTACAGCAAATTAAAGTTTTTACAATATATTTAGTAGTAGCTTACTAGTGGTGACTATGTCAAGTTGATGTATATATGGCAGAGATGTATGGTAAAGATCAATTAATGATGTAATCTAACAAACAAAGAACACTATAAATTAGTAGCAAAATTTGGTAGTGCTGTATGCTGTTTCAGGGTTGGTATCATCTGAAGTCCTCAGAGGGGTTGGCATCATCTCTTCTTAAGTGTTCTGGATCCAGACTGAAGCTTGTGAATTCCTAGTTACACTGACATCCCATGGCAGAAACAGAGAACAAATAGGAACATAATTAGCACAGCTGCTGTTCAAACCAAGCAAAGAAAGATTTGTTCAACCAGAGCTAAAAGATTAATAATGAGCATTTGATCAGGTATAACTGCAGGAAAAGTTTATAAGATGCATTATTTGAATGCTTGGCTAAAAAGATGAGTCTTTAATCTAGATTTAAACAGAGAGAGTGTGTCTGATCTCCGAACATTATCAGGAAGGCTGTTCCAGAGTTTGGGAGCCAAATACAAAAAAGCTCTACCTTCTTTAGTGGACTTTGCTATCCTAGGAACTACCAACTGTCCAGAGTTTTGCGACCTTAGGGAGCATGATGGATTGTAGCGTGGTTGAAGAATAGTTAGGTATGCAGGTGCTAAACCATTAAGGGCCTTATAGGTAAGAAGTAATATTTTGTAGCTGATGCGGGACCTAATAGGTAGCCAGTGCAGAGACTTTAAAATTGGGGTAATATGATCATATTTTCCTGATCTGGTAAAGACTCTAGCAGCTGCATTTTGGACTATCTTTAGCTTGTTTATTGAAGTTGCAGGACAACCACCTAGTATTGCATTATAATAGTCTAGTCTAGAGGTCATGAATGCATGAACTAGCTTTTCTGCATCAGAAACAGGTAACATGTTTTGTGGCTTGGCAATGTTTCTAAGATGGAAGAATGCTGTTTTTGTAACATGAGAAATATGATTTTCAAAAGACAAGTTGCAGTCTAATATAACACCCAGACTTTTGACTGTATTGGAAGTAACAGTACATCCGTCTAGTTGTAGAATGTAAGCCAAGAGATTCTGTGTACTGTTTTTTGGTCCAATAAGAAATATCTCTGTCTTATCTGAATTTAATAGGAGAAAATTATTGGTCATCCAATCTTTTAAATTTTTAGCACACTCTGTTAACTTCGATAATTTAGATGTTTCATCTGGTCTTGTTGAGATATATAGTTGAGTATCATCAGCATAACAATGGAAACTAATCCCATATTTTCCAATAATATTACCAAGGGGCAGCATGTATATTGAAAATAGCAGAGGACCTAGGACAGATCCTTGTGGCACTCCATACTTTACTGGTGATAACTGAGATGACTCCTCGTTTAGATAAACAAAGTGTTTGCGATCGGACAGGTAGGATCTTAAAGCCTGCCCTTGGATACCAGCATAGTTTTGTAGTCGATCTATGAGTATGTCATGATCTATAGTGTCGAACGCAGCACTAAGATCAAGTAAAACTAGCAAAGAGATGCAGCCTTGGTCTGACGCAAATTTTAGACATAAACGGAAGATTAGAAATGGGTTTGTAATTTGCCAATTCACTAGGGTCTAGTTGTGGTTTCTTAATAAGAGGCTTAATAACCGCCAGCTTGAATGGTTTTGGGACGTGACCTAAAGATAACGATGAGTTAATAATATTGAGAAGCGGTTCTTCTGCTACAGGTAACAATTCTTTCAGTAATTTAGTGGGTACAGGATCTAATAGGCATGTTGTTGGTTTAGACGCAGTGATAAGTTTATTTAGCTCTTCCTGTCCTACAGTTGTAAAGAACTGCAGTTTTTCTTTTGGTGTGGCGAAAGAAGCTGACGTATTAGACACTGTAGAAGCTACATTTGTTATTGTATTTCTGATGTTATCTATTTTATCAGTAAAGAAATTCATAAAGTCATTACTATTAAACTGTAAGGGAATATTTTGATCGGGTGCCATCTGGTTATTTGTTAATCTAGCCACTGTGCTAAATAAAAACCTTGGATTGTTTCGGTTATTTTCTATGAGTTTGCGGATATGCACGGCCCTGGCAGCTTTTAAAGCCTGTCTATATCTGGACATACTGTTTTTCCATGCAATTCTAAAAACATCCAAGTTAGTTTTTCTCCATTTGTGCTCAAGATTACGAGTTTCTTTCTTGAGAGAATGGGCATTACTATTGTACCATGGCGCAGTACGTTTTTCTCTAACTTTTTTCAATTTGATGGGGGCAGCAGCTTCTAACGTATTGGAGAAGATGGTGCCCATGTTGCTAGTCATTTTGTCTAGATCCTGTGTATTAATGGGTACACAGAGCAGTTGTGATAAATCAGTTATTTGTGAATCTGTCTTTGGTGGCTGGAACAATAGTTCTGCCCAGACGATAACGCGGAGTCATATAGTTAATATCAGTGATACACAGCATGCACGATACAAGGACATGGTCAGAAACATCATCGCTTTGAGGTACGATATCTATATCAGTAAGATCAATTCCATGCGATATAATTAAATCTAGCATATGATTGATTACGGTGACATTTTGCTTGACTCCAAAAGAGTTTATTAGGTCAGTAAACGCAAGTCCTAATGCATCCTTTGTATAATCAACGCGAATGTTAAAATTAGCGACAATTAGCGCTTTATCAAAATTAACCAATAGTTCCGAAAGGAATTCAGCAAATTCTTTTAGGAAATCTGTATACAGCCCTGGTGGTCTATACACAGTAGCTAAAACAAGAGATGGAGAGATTTCTTTTGCATATCTGACAGAGTAACATTAAGCAAAAGTAGCAAGTCTTACTCTATAACCATTAGGCCACATTATATTACCTAAAATGTGTAATGTAATGGATTACATTACTAACTACAATTTTTGTAATGTAATTTGGAATCAGTAACAGACTACAATATTCAAGTAAGGGTGTTTATTCTGAATCTGGACTTTAAATAGATGCAAAAATCATAGGTAATCCATGCAAAACATTTAGTCACTGAGAAGCATTCATGTTATATAGGTAACCTAAACATTGTAATGAGCCTTCTTTGGCTTTTTTGTAAACAGTGACATAATGAGACACAAAATTAAAGGAGAGTTGAAAAGGATCAGGAAATTACACAAGCTAGTTTCAAACTGATGAATGCAATATGTCAAAGTGTGTTCACTGCAAGCCATGCCTCCATAAAATATTCAAATCTGTCTTTTTTTAATTTTTTGTGTAGACTTGATTTTTCCCAACTTCCCTTTTCCTCTGCACCACTTCCTTTAATCAGCAGCTGGTTAATCCATTTTAGTAAACTGTAAAATATTAAATTGGTCTCTTCGTTGCTTATGTTTCCTTTTAGGTTGACAAACGCTACCACAAGCTGGTGGGTAAATGGGACAGTGAGGAACATCTCAGACAAGGGACTGAAATACTCATTGGCTTTATTAATGCCATCAGAGCAAAGTTTCCCACGTGGACCAAAGAGCAGTGCTTTAAAGGTAAAGTTAGGATACTCTCAGAGACCACAAACAAACTATAATTAAAACCATAATTAACACACAGAATTACCAGAGAAGTGCATTAGTCCTTGTTTTTTTCTTTTTTAAGATTTTTATTGAGTTATTGATTGATTAATCAATTTATTGAATTTGATTGTATGCTTTTGAAGATTTTACAGAGGTGTTAGAAATAATATAAGTAAATGTATATAATAAATAAATGTAAATACATTACTGTAAATATTATGTCAGTACTTTTGATTACTTTTGATAGGTTTGATTTCATAGCTCAGTTGTAGTATAATGTCTGTTTCAGGGGGAATATCAGTCTACAATGCAGGAGTGAAAAACGTCCGTACATATGAGCGCATGGACGTGGGCACCACTGGCGGTTATTACTCCAATGATGTCGTTGCCAAAACCACAGGATTTCCTGATTTTTGCAACGTCTTGTTGTGACAATAATTTTGTTCCTCCTTAAGGAAAGTAATGAGAAAGAGAAGCCAGTTTTACTGCAATCACAACTTCACTCAGCGGCTGAAGACACAACTTAAGTAAAGTGTTCTGTTTTGTACCCAGAAGTTTTGAGTCATCATGGGTGAGATAATTATTATCCTGTGCTAAATAATACCTTAATATGATACTGTGATAGTATGATGGTTTATGAATGTTTTTAATTGAATTATTTACTGACTTTTTAAAGGCATTCAGATGATACTTGCCATGTATTTTCTGGCCTGCATTTATGGAGACATCACGAAAATAGACACCACCGGTGCATCAGAGATGACAGCAAAACAAGACAAATTAACCGTAAAGGGTATGGCTGCTAAAAAAGTGTGTCTAGTAACTTATGTTACATGCATTGTGATTTACATCAACCATTTTGATTTACATCAACCAAGGTGTCGCGGCTTCCAAAAAACTGGCTGAGCATGATCTGGCTCGGATGGAGAAATACAAGAGTAAGATCATAAAGGTCGGCAGAGCAAAGCAGATGGACCCAGCTGTGATTGCTGCCATCATATCCAGAGAGTCCAGAGCTGGAGCTGCTCTGAAGAATGGGTGGGGCGACCACGGCAATGGCTTTGGCCTCATGCAGGTTGGTCAGAAGAATAGATTTACTTTATTTGAAAAGATAATGTCACAATGATCTTAATTGTGTATTTAGGGCTGGACAATATGGCCTAAAGTCAAAATCTCGATTAATTAAAAATTTTAAGAGCGAGAGCAAGGCAAGGCGTTTGAGTGTTTGAGATTAAAAAAATAATTAAATAGTATTTTTTTAATGAAAATAACCGATTGTTTCGCTAGAAAAGACCCTTCTGCCTCGGCTGATCTTATACTGACCAAACAATATATTTTTTTCCCCAACCCAACCCTAGCCCTAAACCTACCCCTTACAGATAACCTGTTTGCATTGTTACATTTTCAGATCAACATCATTTACTATTTTTAATATATTTTTTTTCATCGTGGGACTAGCCTGCGGTCTGTGTGTACTTGTTTATGCCACATTGTGAGGACCAAATGTCCCCACAAGGATCCAAGAATTGTTTTTTGCTCACTGTATACTGTTTTGCATTAGGTAATTAAACATTGTAATGAGCATTCTTTGGCCTTTTTGAAAACAGTAACAGTTAATGAGACTATAAAAACTATAAAGTTAATGAGAATATAAAAGGATAGTTGAGAAGGATCAGGAAACTACACAAGATAGTTTCAAACTGATAAACTGCATGAATGCAACATGTCAAAGCATGTTCACTGCAAGCCATGCCTCCATAAAATATCCAAATATGAAGACTTGTTTGTGTCACATTAAAGCTGATCTTTTTTAATTTATTGTGTAAACTTGATTTTTCCCAACGTCCCTTTTCAAAGCACAAGTTTCTCTGCACGACTTCCTTTAATCAGTAGCTGGTTAATCCATTTTAGTAAACTGTAAAATATTAAATTGGTCTCTTCATTGCTTAATTTTCCTTTCAGGTTGACAAACGCTACCACAAGCTGGTGGGTAAATGGGACAGTGAGGAACATCTCAGACAAGGGACTGAAATACTCATTGGCTTTATTAAAAAGATCAGAGCAAAGTTTCCCACGTGGACCAAAGAGCAGTGCTTTAAAGGTAAAGTTACAATAAATAAATAATCATATATAACATAACATAAATAACATTAAGGCATTTAGAAGTACATCACTTAACTTTCATATCTGTTTCAGGTGGAATAGCAGCCTACAATACAGGTGTTAGTAGAGTCACTTCGTATAAGAATATCGATGCCAGAACAACAGGACGAGATTACTCCAATGATGTTGTTGCCAGAGCCCAGTATTACAAAAGAAAGGGTTACTGAAGAACAAACAGGAACCTGTAAAACCCTTACATTAGTTAAATGAGTACAACAACTCAAGAGTCTTAATTTTTAATATTAGGCCTATTGTTGTGGTAGGGTTAGTTAAATATACATATTAGATTTCTAATATACTCTTTCTAAACCATTTAAGAGTTTGAGTTTTCAAAGTACGACCATTTTAATAATACTACAGAGCTGCAGTGAATTTCCTGTAATGATGATCTTTTAAATAAAATTCATTTATTTACTCATGTGTCTATTATTTATCACAATGATCTTAGGAATAGTCCTTTCCAATTCACAATAAAATAACTGCATGTATTGCTCCTGAAAGTAGCCAACACTACTTTGTACTTTGTACTTTATCTATCATATATAATATTGGATCATATTAGTCCCCTAAAGGTACATTTTAGTACTTTGAAAGTACATATTTGTACCTTTTCCCTTTGTGCCTTAGGGTACCGCCCCAGTGACAGAACTGTACCTTTTTTTTCTGACAGTGAAATAGACACAAACACATCTTGAAACAGCCGGTTGTTTTTTACAACAGACGGCACATGACACCACTGAACGACATTTTTTCAGAGAACATTGGAGGGTACTGGAAACTTTTGGTATAAAAGACACCTGGGAGTCAGAAATCTTGCTGACTGATAGGGGATCAAATACCTATTTCACTCATTAAAAGGCAAATCAATTTATAACTTTTTTTAAATGCGTTTTTCTGGATTTTTTTAGTTTTGTTTTTATACTGTCTCTCACTGTTAAAATAAAACTACCATTAAAATTATAGACTGATCATTTCATCGTCAGTGGGGAAACATACAAAATCAAATACTCATTGGCTTTATTAATGACATCAGAACAAAGTTTCCCATGTGGACCAAAGAGCAGTGCTTTAAAGGTAAAGTTAGGATACTCTCAGAGACCACAAATAAACTATAATTAAAACCATAATTAACACACAGAATTACCAGAGAAGTGCATTAGTCCTTGTTTTTGTTTTTGTTTTTTTTCGGGGGTTTTTTGAGGTTTCTGTTGAGTTACTGGTTGATTAATCAATTTATTGAATTTGATTGTAAGCTTCTGAAGATTTGACAGAGGTTTTAGAAATAATATAAGCATGCCTTTTCAGATCATAAATGTAAATGCATTACTGTAAATATTATGTCAGTACTTGGTTTGATTTCATAGCTCAGTTGTAGTATAATGTCTGTTTCAGGGGGAATATCAGCCTACAATGCAGGAGTGAAAAACGTCCGTACATATGAGCGCATGGACGTGGGCACCACCGGCGGTGATTACTCCAATGATGTCGTTGCCAGAGCCCAGTGGTTCAAAAGCAAGGGTTACTGAAGAAAAATAGTCTTTTTTTTTCATTCTAATGATCGTTCATTTTATTTTGTTCAGTATTTGTTTGGATGAAATAAAACTTATTTACTAAAATCACGTGTCTTTCATGTAACACATACAATATATCTAATAAATAGTGTTTCCATGCTCATACTACAATTGTTTATAGACCAGACAAATCAGATTTGAATGGTCTTTTATCTTACATAATACTCAGCCAAGCGCAAGGACAGCTTTCTGCTACCACCCGGCACTATAATGTATAGTTTTATGCCTAAATGCTTATGACTCACAAACTATACAGACTAGAATTGAGTCATTAAATTCAGTCTAATCATATACTGTTTGTTATTTTATATTTTTATACTGGAAATTTTGTTTTTATTCATTTATTGTTTTAGGCTCTTTGACTGAAAGTCCTTTTCAGAGAATTTAATGAAATTCTAATTAAACAATCCTAAACCATTTGATAAGAAATGTTGAAAATTGGTGTGCTTTTTCACTGGTACAAGTGGTGAGATTTCCCACAAACGTTTTCAAAAATATCTTTTCACTTCCTTATTGAATATGTTTAGTCTTTAGGAAGATACACAGAAAAAAAAGTTATAAAGTAGATACTGAAAAGCAGTAGTATAGATCTGTTGCCAGCTGGATAGATCTTGTTCTGTTTTCTGATTTCATATCTCAATTGTTTTATAATGTCAATTCCAGAGCGGGAATACATACAACACAGGTGTGAAGAAATTATTTATTCCCTCAGATCATGTGACCTTCTCGTAACTCATAAATCTAAGTCTTTTCAGAATTCCCCATGCGTGTTTATAAACAGCGCCTGTATGGGTGGAATGTATCTGCCCACTAGCCGCCTACCAGCCGCCCTGCCCACTGTCAAAGTCCAGCTGCTTCAGGTGATCAGGCAGTCTACTGGATTGAGTGCAGATCTACATACGATGTAAGTAAGAGATTCAGTTCCCAGTTTTATTGATTATAACAGCTAAATGATTCTTATTAGTGAATCAAAACCACATGCGCATGTAGTTCGATTTCTGAACAAATCACTCTTATGAGTCAATTGTTTTCAATTAACCAATTACCAACCAAATCGATTATGAGCAAACTACTTCTTAGCAAAAACACATAGGTGCAGCGGTTATTGAATTATTGTGACTCACTTACTGAGCTTCTGTTATTCAATCATCTAAACATGCTATTTTAAGACATTTTAAATGTATTAAAATTGCAGTACGTGCATTTAATTTCAGTGTAGCCTAGATAAAAGCTTCAGTCTGGCTTGAGTGTGATGCTAATATGACTAAACCACAGGATTTCCTGATTTTCGCAACGTCTTGTCATGACAATAATTTTGCTTCTCCTTAAGGAAAGTAGTGAGAAAGAGAAGCCAGTTTTACTGTAGTCACAACTTCACTCAGCGGCTGAAGACACAACTTAAGTAAAGTGTTCTGTTTTGTACCCAGAAGTTTTGAGTCATCATGGGTGAGATAATTATTATCCTGTGCTAAATAATACCTTAATATGATACTGTGATAGTATGATGGTTTATGAATGTTTTTAATTGAATTATTTACTGACTTTTTAAAGGCATTCGGATGATACTTGCCATGTATTTTCTGGCCTGCGTTTATGGAGACATCATGAAAATAGACACCACCGGTGCATCAGAGATGACAGCAAAACAAGACAAATTAACCGTAAAGGGTATGGCTGCTAAACAAATGTGTCTAGTAACTTATGTTACATGCATTGTGATTTATATCAACCATTTATATATAAAGGTGTCGAGGCTTCCAAAAAACTGGCTGAGCATGATCTGGCTCGGATGGAGAAATACAAGAGTAAGATCATAAAGGTCGGCAGAGCAAAGCAGATGGACCCAGCTGTGATTGCTGCCATCATATCCAGAGAGTCCAGAGCTGGAGCCGCTCTGAAGAATGGGTGGGGCGACCACGGCAATGGCTTTGGCCTCATGCAGGTTGGTCAGAAGAATGGATTTACTTTATTTGAAAAGATAATGTCACAATGATCTTAATTGTGTATTTAGGGCTGGACAATATGGCCTAAAGTCAAAATCTCGATTAATTTAAAATTTTAAGAGCGAGAGCAAGGCAAGGCGTTTGAGTGTTTGAGATTAAAAAAATAATTAAATAGTATTTTTTTAATGAAAATAACCGATTGTTTCGCTAGATAAGACCCTTCTGCCTCGGCTGAGCTTATACTGAGCAAACAATATTTTTTTTTCCCCAACCCAACCCTAGCCCTAAACCTACCCCTTACAGATAACCTGTTTGCATTGTTACATTTTCAGATCAACATCATTTACTATTTTTAATATATTTTTTTTCATCGTGGGACTAGCCTGCGGTCTGTGTGTACTTGTTTATGCCACATTGTGAGGACCAAATGTCCCCACAAGGATCCAAGAATTGTTTTTTGCTCACTGTATACTGTTTTGCATTAGGTAATTAAACATTGTAATGAGCATTCTTTGGCCTTTTTGAAAACAGTAACAGTTAATGAGACTATAAAAACTATAAAGTTAATGAGAATATAAAAGGATAGTTGAGAAGGATCAGGAAACTACACAAGATAGTTTCAAACTGATAAACTGCATGAATGCAACATGTCAAAGCATGTTCACTGCAAGCCATGCCTCCATAAAATATCCAAATATGAAGACTTGTTTGTGTCACATTAAAGCTGATCTTTTTTAATTTATTGTGTAAACTTGATTTTTCCCAACGTCCCTTTTCAAAGCACAAGTTTCTCTGCACGACTTCCTTTAATCAGTAGCTGGTTAATCCATTTTAGTAAACTGTAAAATATTAAATTGGTCTCTTCATTGCTTAATTTTCCTTTCAGGTTGACAAACGCTACCACAAGCTGGTGGGTAAATGGGACAGTGAGGAACATCTCAGACAAGGGACTGAAATACTCATTGGCTTTATTAATGACATCAGAGCAAAGTTTCCCACGTGGACCAAAGAGCAGTGCTTTAAAGGTAAAGTTACAGTAAATAAATAATCATATATAACATAACATAAATAACATTAAGGCATTTAGAAGTTCATCACTTAACTTTCATATCTGTTTCAGGTGGAATAGCAGCCTACAATACAGGTGTTAGTAGAGTCACTTCGTATAAGAATATCGATGCCAGAACAACAGGACGAGATTACTCCAATGATGTTGTTGCCAGAGCCCAGTATTACAAAAGAAAGGGTTACTGAAGAACAAACAGGAACCTGTAAAACCCTTACATTAGTTAAATGAGTACAACAACTCAAGAGTCTTAATTTTTAATATTAGGCCTATTGTTGTGGTAGGGTTAGTTAAATATACATATTAGATTTCTAATATACTCTTTCTAAACCATTTAAGAGTTTGAGTTTTCAAAGTACGACCATTTTAATAATACTACAGAGCTGCAGTGAATTTCCTGTAATGATGATCTTTTTAAATAAAATTCATTTATTTACTCATGTGTCTATTATTTATCACAGTGATGTTAGGAAAAGTCCTTTCCAATTCACAATAAAATAACTGCATGTATTGCTCCTGAAAGTAGCCAACACTACTTTGTACTTTGTACTTTATCTATCATATATAATATTGGATCATATTAGTCCCCTAAAGGTACATTTTAGTACTTTGAAAGTACATATTTGTACCTTTTCCCTTTGTGCCTTAGGGTACCGCCCCAGTGACAGAACTGTACCTTTTTTTTCTGACAGTGAAATAGACACAAACACATCTTGAAACAGCCGGTTGTTTTTTACAACAGATGGCACATGACACCACTGAACGACATTTTTTCAGAGAACATTGGAGGGTACTGGAAACTTTTGGTATAAAAGACACCTGGGAGTCAGAAATCTTGCTGACTGATAGGGGATCAAATATTATGAAATATGAGTATTTCACTCATTAAAAGGCAAATCAATTTATAACTTTTTTTAAATGCGTTTTTCTGGATTTTTTTAGTTTTGTTTTTATACTGTCTCTCACTGTTAAAATAAAGCTACCATTAAAATTATAGACTGATCATTTCATCGTCAGTGGGGAAACATACAAAATCAAATACTCATTGGCTTTATTAATGACATCAGAACAAAGTTTCCCATGTGGACCAAAGAGCAGTGCTTTAAAGGTAAAGTTAGGATACTCTCAGAGACCACAAATAAACTATAATTAAAACCATAATTAACACACAGAATTACCAGAGAAGTGCATTAGTCCTTGTTTTTTCTTTTTTAAGATTTTTATTGAGTTATTGATTGATTAATCGATTTATTGAATTTGATTGTTAGCTTCTGAAGATTTGACAGAGGTTTTGGAAATAATATAAGCATACCTTTTCAGATCATAAATGTAAATACATTACTGTAAATATTATGTCAGTACTTGGTTTGATTTCATAGCTCAGTTGTAGTATAATGTCTGTTTCAGGGGGAATATCAGCCTACAATGCAGGAGTGAAAAACGTCCGTACATATGAGCGCATGGACGTGGGCACCACCGGCGGTGATTACTCCAATGATGTCGTTGCCAGAGCCCAGTGGTTCAAAAGCAAGGGTTACTGAAGAAAAAGAGTCTTTTTTTTTTCATTCTAATGATTGTTCATTTTATTTTGTTCAGTATTTGTTTGGATGAAATAAAACTTATTTACTAAAATCACGTGTCTTTCATGTAACACATACAATATATCTAATAAATAGTGTTTCCATGCTCATACTACAATTGTTTATAGACCAGACAAATCAGATTTGAATGGTCTTTTATCTTACGTAATACTCAGCCAAGTGCAAGGACAGCTTTCTGCTACCACCCGTCACTATAATGTATAGTTTTATGCCTAATTGCTTATGACTCACAAACCATACAGACTAGAATTGAGTCATTAAATTCAGTCTAATCATGTATTGTTTGTTATTTTATATTTTTATACTGGAACAATCCTAAACCATTTGATAAGAAATGTTGAAAATTGGTGTGCTTTTACACTGGTACAAGTGGTGAGATTTCCCACAAACAATTTCAAAAAATTTCTTTTCACTTCCTTATTGAATATGTTTAGTCTTTAGGAAGATACACAGAAAAAAAAAAGTTATAAAGTAGATACTGAAAAGCAGTAGTATAGATCTGTTGCCAGCTGGATAGATCTTGTTCTGTTTTCTGATTTCATATCTCAATTGTTTTATAATGTCAATTCCAGAGCGGGAATACATACAACACAGGTGTGAAGAATTTATTTATTCCCTCACATCAAGTGACCTTCTCGTAACTCATAAATCTAAGTCTTTTCGGAATTCCCCATGCGTGTTTATAAACAGCGCCTGTATGGGTGGAATGTATCTGCCCACTAGCCGCCTACCAGCCGCCCTGCCCACTGTCAAAGTCCAGCTGCTTCAGGTGATCAGGCAGTCTACTGGATTGAGTGCAGATCTACATACGATGTAAGTAAGAGATTCAGTTCCCAGTTTTATTGATTATAACAGCTAAATGATTCTTATTAGTGAATCAAAACCACATGCGCATGTAGTTCGATTTCTGAACAAATCACTCTTATGAGTCAATTGTTTTCAATTAACCAATTACCAACCAAATCGATTATGAGCAGACTACTTCTTAGCAAAAACACATAGGTGCAGCGGTTATTGAATTATTGTGACTCACTTACTGAGCTTCTGTTATTCAATCATCTAAACATGCTATTTTAAGACATTTTAAATGTATTAAAATTGCAGTACGTGCATTTAATTTCAGTGTAGCCTAGATAAAAGCTTCAGTCTGGCTTGAGTGTGATGCTAATATGACTAAACCACAGGATTTCCTGATTTTCGCAATGTCTTGTTATGACAATAATTTTGCTTCTCCTTAAGGAAAGTAGTGAGAAAGAGAAGCCAGTTTTACTGTAGTCACAACTTCACTCAGCGGCTGAAGACACAACTTAAGTAAAGTGTTCTGTTTTGTACCCAGAAGTTTTGAGTCATCATGGGTGAGATAATTATTATCCTGTGCTAAATAATACCTTAATATGATACTGTGATAGTATGATGGTTTATGAATGTTTTTAAATGAATTATTTACTGACTTTTTAAAGGCATTCGGATGATACTTGCCATGTATTTTCTGGCCTGCATTTATGGAGACATCACGAAAATAGACACCACCGGTGCATCAGAGATGACAGCAAAACAAGACAAATTAACCGTAAAGGGTATGGCTGCTAAAAAAGTGTGTCTAGTAACTTATGTTACATGCATTGTGATTTATATCAACCATTTATATATAAAGGTGTCGCGGCTTCCAAAAAACTGGCTGAGCATGATCTGGCTCGGATGGAGAAATACAAGAGTAAGATCATAAAGGTCGGCAGAGCAAAGCAGATGGACCCAGCTGTGATTGCTGCCATCATATCCAGAGAGTCCAGAGCTGGAGCCGCTCTGAAGGATGGGTGGGGCGACCACGGCAATGGCTTTGGCCTCATGCAGGTTGGTCAGAAGAATGGATTTACTTTATTTGAAAAGATAATGTCACAATGATCTTTATTGTGTATTTAGGGCTGGACAATATGGCCTAAAGTCAAAATCTCGATTAATTTAAAATTTTAAGAGCGAGAGCAAGGCAAGGCGTTTGAGTGTTTGAGATTAAAAAAATAATTAAATAGTATTTTTTTAATGAAAATAACCGATCGTTTCGCTAGATAAGACCCTTCTGCCTCGGCTGAGCTTATACTGAGCAAACAATAT